>VRMD01003748.1:0-10354 GCA_009872375.1 Sminthurides bifidus | reverse complement strand
ATCTTCGTTTGTAGTACCATTTATTCATCCCCGTTGCGGCACATGCACAAGTTAGTTGGATAGATCTGTATCATTTTCATGACGGTCGATGCCGGCCGATGCTCATCTCGTTCTGCTGTAGATGGTTAATTGCTCGGTGAGGCAGGCTGCGGAAGGCTTGTGCAAAGGAGCTGGTAGATGTCAGGTGTTGTGCCAACGGACGGTAGCTTGAAGAAAATTAATGCAAGGTGAGAAGTTTGCTGGCCGAATCCTGTCATGGGTCGCATACAGAGGATTTTGGTTTACCTGAGCAATAACACATTTTCGATTTACCTGCATCTGAAATACCGCCAGATTAGAATTGGAGCTGTTGCTACAGGATTGGCCTGTCCAGATTTACGCCTCTTTCATCATATGAGGACGTGGAGATACAAGATTTGCATTTGTATACATTACCAGACTTAAATGAATATGACAACTTTAGGATACTAACCGGTTAATCACTCTGTTCACGCGACTAGAATCAAAAATCGTTATCGGTGAAACAAGCTCCACTTATATGGAGCTCAAGAAGGGAATTTCGTACCAGACCCGGTGACCCAACTGCACCTCACATCTGTAATACGCCCTGGTAGTTCAACAAACAGCTCAGGTGTCGATCATGAAATGTACTTGATGCAATTCTGCTCCAGGAAACGCAGACTGTCGCATCTTTGAAAAGCATGTCCAGGAGACTGGGGAACAGACGAGGCTGTCCATGCCTTGAATTATGGCCGATTGTAGTGCCGTTCATCGCCTACATTGTATCACAATTTAAAAGCGGGTGGTCAATGTTCGGAGCGGAGAGCATGTGCAGTTCGACCAGTAATTTATTCTGAATTCCAGTGAAAAGTTACGCCATATCAGGCTTTTAACGAATGCACCGCACGAATGAGTGATGCAACGTCCTTTCCTTGGAATGACGGTCGTTTTATTTGCCCCCATGTCCTGTGTCAAGGGACAGAACCACATTGATCTGTATTGAATGGTGTGAGCAGAATGCTGATTTGTGAGTTGCCAGAGAATTAAAAGTCTGTCAAGAAGTAATGTTCTTGATTTAATTCCTCCCCGAGTGGTAATCCCCGAGTGGTAATCACACAACTTGTATAGGTTCAGTCAGTATCTTGCTTGGTGGAGAAGGTGCGGCTGTGGGAAAGCTCATTTCATTTATACTCTGACTCCACTCCAAGGATTGCATTAAGGGGCATTTGGCTTGTAGCTGATTGCCGGGTAATTTTTTAGCGTCATTAACAGCGTGCGCGGTCGTAGGGAGGCTGCGAAAGACATTGAGCAGAGATGGCAAAGCAAACAATGCCTTGTTCGGAGAAGAGCATTTTTCTTTCTCAACTTATCAAACCTTTCACTTAACTATCAAGCAAGCGTTTATTCACGCTCAATGCTGACTCTACAAACAAGTAAAATGATTAAGACGCGTAAACTCAGATTTGGGCGTCGAGCTTGCCTCGTGTCATCCACAATTCCGTGTGTACAAAGCCCATTCATTGGTCAATCGTCTATAGAGATCCCTGTCACCACGGCCGAGTAAGTAAATCTAAACAACTTCGACAACTCCATGCTGTCGGAGGAAACAGAGCTGTGGCCGTGTCATATAAGCTAAAAGTCAGTTGGTTCCACCGAAGTAAGTGCGAGCTGGTCTTGGTGGTTGTTGATATTTTCATTTTATTGTCCTATTGTCATGAAACAAATGAGTCGTATTAGGAGGTCGTGAAGTGATGACGCGTGTCTCCATGTCACAATTCAACTTTTCCGTCCAACTCATTCTTCTTTTAACGGCTACCTCATTAATCCTAAGGAGCAGTGGTCTATGACTGTCCGAGGGACCTCTTCCCAGCCGCTAATCCTCATCGGCCCAGGCTGCTGACAGAGTGCCCATACATTTTCAAATACGTCATGCAGTCGCCAACGATTTGAAAAAGAGCTTCGAGAAAATACAAACGAATGCCAATGGCCTACTTCGGCAAAAGTTGAGCATTTTTTCATCAGAAAATATGTTTTGAATGGGCAAATATTCGGCAACGTCCACAGGGGCACAGCTAAGAGAATTCGGAGGTGCTCTTACACAAAGCTCCTCAGATTCCTCCTGTATGCCCGCATCAGTTTCTATTGCATGCCATGCTGGCAATTCTGTTCAACGGTTACAGAAAACGGAGCATATTGCACGTGATTGAAACATGATAGCCTTTTGGCTTATTAAGAAGGTGGCGTGACGTGACTGGTTTGTACTTGAGCTGAAATGCAAATACTGACGTCCATCTCCTTCCTTTCTTTGATTTCAATCAGTAATTGATCCTGCATTGAAAAGTGAAACGAGAAATGATGAGAGCAGAGCATTTCAGCTCTTAGATCACAACATGGGCTCAGAACCCATGCGTTATGTGGAGACAAGGAAGGGTCAATAGAGGTTCGGTAAATGGATGAGGGACGTGGACCTTTCAATACGTGAAATCTGCGGGGTGGATGCATCGTGACAAACGTGTTGCTCAGTTCCAGCTCGCTCAAAGTCTTATCAGAAGATGTTGAAAAGGTTGAAAAGATGATTTCAATAAGATTTCCCTCGATTTCAAAAGGAGTAATTTGATCCTTAATCAAACACTCTGGCTCTGAACACTAATGGTAAGAGGCTGTACGTGTCAGAATAATGGAGAGGTCGTCCATACAACGTTTACAAAGCTGTTCTGCAGACATGCGGAGTGTGCAAGAGAAACTGGTCGAGTATGTTATTTTGACATGGGATTATAGGATGCTGCTCATCTGGTCGCAATGCCGTTATGGTCGGAGGTACTCATGTCGTCACCTCTGACGGTGATGAGGATCAGTGCAATCGATATGATGTTGAGCCGTTGTCCGTATTTTTTTTGTCAATCCAGCTTTATGTATCAGCAATTCAGAAACTGATAGATTGGATAGACAGGACCGATTTCGGACTCCAGTTGTAGCTAATCCAACGACTGGACCTTTCAGGACTTGTGAGCGATCAAAATCCCTCGAACAGCCCAGCCAAGTAAGGCCTCCTGGAAAAGCAAAGATAGCCATGTGAAATGATTCGAAAGGATATTAAATTCAAAGCACTTATGATGATCATTGGAGAGGTCGTCGCGGATAGAATGGAAGATGTAGGTTAGTGATTTGTGATACTTTGGTTTTTATCAGGAGGGAAAAGAAGCTGGAATCAGTGATGGAGCTTAGTTGATTTCCTTCATTGACTCCAGGGTATGTGTGTTAATGGGTCGTGGCTTGAGCCACCAGCAGACCGGAAGAGACGTTTGTAATTTCCCTTAGATGGAGGTCGGGCTTGCATTCGTTTTCTTGAAGCGAGAAAGGAGTTAAAGTTAAAATGTCCTGACCTTTAAGTCACTCGAGAGGACAGGTACAAGGGCTATGTAGGCTGAGTCAATACGCAAGAGGCACGACGTGATCATTTAATGACACTTGTCTCCTGCTTGGCTTAGGCAGTGGAACTGATGAGATGGAACATTTCCATAACAGATTCCCATGTGTTAACGACATTTGACGCAGAGCATATAACAATAATTATTCTTTCAAGAGACGAAAAAAAAATTATTATATCCATTACAACATGTGTTGTCCACCTTAACTGGTCCCATTTGGAGGGAAGTTGAGGTCCCGTTTTCTCGAGCTGACAAAGCCCTGGTAGTTGAATTACCTTTGCATTGCCCGATTGAGCATCTGGTACGTCAGCTCTAAGCCGAAGAAACGGGACAGGGGAAGATTGGAAACGAAGTGGATTTCTGGAATTCAAATGTAAGAAACACCATAAGTCCACCCCCTGGTCCTTTGATTTATGTGAGGATCTATCTATCTATCTTTTAATTTTTTCCATAAATTCTCTCCAACATTGCTGGTAATTTCTTATCTTGTGTGATTCTTTCCTTTATGTCGAATCATGTGCTGTCTCAAGGACCTGTTACAGCTCAACCTGTCACGATATACCTTCGGTGTAGCGGAAGCTTTGCTTTTAATTTTCAAACTCCGTCTGTCTCAATATGCTAAGGAAACAGTTACTTTGAAAACTTCCGATGGTGTACTTCACAGTATTTAGTACAAACTTTTCTTCCGTCCTGCTCGTACTCGTTTTAGTGTGCATTTCAAGGGGTTAGCTATGAAAACAACAAAATTGGTTTCATGCACATCGACTTTTCATAACTCAGACATCTTTTACTGTTATTTTAACCTTGAGGTTTTACATTTTCGTAGAAAAGGGTTTAAACATGCATCCTCATCCTCGTAATTTCTCCGAGGGGCCATTCAAACTGGCATTTAAAAAGAGCATTGATTTGCACAAATGTAAACTCAAACGCCACATATGCAATCCCGGACTGATTCTTTTGATTCTCCTACACCAGTTAACAGGACGTATGAGTTCCTCCTCCTCTCCTCCGTTTTTATTGCACGAATGCTACAGATGGGCACACTCAAGCGAAGAAGGCTCAAGCGAACACAATGTCAATTGATTGCAGGCAACACGCGAATAAAAGTCGGAACCGAAATTACAAGTTGTGAAGCAAAATTGTTTTCTAAAAGCACTAATCTTAAGCGTTTATGTAAGCGGTTACTTGGCGATACTTCGAGGTGTCTTGGGAGGTGAAGTATTTAGCAAAGGGACGGATTCAGCAAAAGTCCTGACATATGCATATAAGTCCCCATTGACTTGATCCAAATCTACGTTCGTTAGCCCTTAGTATAGACCGCTTGTTCACATCACCTGCAAAGCTTCGACAGTCTCTTACATACGGAGGGATCGAAGCGTTCAATAATTACTTAAGCCGTGATACATATCGAAAATTCGACGTAATGAAGATCCAGCTAATGACCGTGTATTACCTTTTTTCTTCACCCAGCAGTGGTCCCTTGATTGATGTGAGCAATTGACGGCATTGCAGCCTTTATAAGTCCGGTTGGCTTTTGTACAGAACCATGAGGCAGAAAAATCTCACACCCTGGACCGAATCCACATTACAGAGCAGCAGTATTTGTCCGATAAGAAGGTGCTGGTGACTATCGCTCTTGATTTGATTTACCGAAGTTGTGCGTGCTTGAAACAAGACTTGAATGTTGAGAATGGAAAGCTCATGCTTCATGCAATGCATTGTCTTATTGGAAAGTTGGTCGACTCAGAGTGCATTATGGACGGGTGTTAAATTGCTGGGTTGACCATCCCGTCTTTCCTGTCCTTGATTGCATAGGCAGTAACCCAGGTAATGATCACTATTTTAATGATCACTATTCGATCGGAAATTTTAATGGTCGGGCTACATGAAATGCTGGACTGATTTGCCGCAGACACGTCATGATCATCTCCATCAAGATTTAGCCTCGCAGCAATCAAACCCCGATAGATGCTCTGTTATTACTCTAATCACTTAGAGTTCGCCTTATTCTAGATTCTCCGTTTTTATAAGGATGAAGCGGCCAGCGTATTGCATTAAAGCGTATTGCAATCAGCGTCGAGCTAAATAGACATTTTATACGAAATTATTCCAACGGGTAGGTAGAACAGTCGCGACACTTAAATTGCGAAGCAACACGAATCTCACTTACGACCATCTTACACCACGATTAATACAAAAGCTCTATCAGGATGGGTGGAAAACATTTACTCAATCTTACGCGATCAAGATCCATGTTTTCCTCCAGAGCCGCTTGTACTGTAGCTTTGGCTAATAAAACAGATTTTAAACATCGGACCAGTCATATATTTGCCTTCCCAAGTTCTGACTCCGTGAGGCATGAAAATAAATACTAGAGGTGGAAGGCAAATTCGCGCCATTATCACCTGACGTGCATCCTTCGTTCTCTATTGTACGATTACCCCCTTTAGCATTTAAGAAAGAAGTTTGAGGAGGATATAGAAAGGAAGAAATTAGGATCATCCGTGAACCTAATTGGAAAGGCAAAATGTTGTGTGACGTGAAACGTTTCCTGGCAATCACGGAGGACGAGCAGATAAGTACGTCATCCGCAACCTAAAGGGTGACGGTACACGGTAATGTTGCTCTTGCACCAGTGTGAAATGGGGGAAAGGACATGAGTATGCATTTCAATGCACAGGAGGATGAGGAGGTGTAGCCTGCCTGCCATGTCAAGACAAGCTTGTATGCAAAGAAAGTACATGGGTTGAATAGAGGTTCGGATGAGGGTGAAAAAAAACTGAGGAAGGAAATAAGTGGGCTGGAAAAAGAACAAAAGGGGAAAAGAATTTGACGGCGGGGGTGAGAAAGAATGAGTCGATTGAAGGCGGTCGACCAATCATTCGTGCATAACAAATTTAATTTCCGATCAATTATGTAGGGTGTCAAAATCTGTTGCACCTCATCACATGCCAATAAACACGGACCATTGAGCGTGCAAAAGGTGTGACTTCCTCACGTCAGCTGGGTTAACCGCATCTCTTTATCCTGTCAATGTTGCTTATTCATTCGGACTTTTGTTGTTGTTACTATGACACCCACATGAAAAAGAACTGAGAATTTATCGAATCACCTATGGTTTAGCACGTAGTGTGAACTGGTTCAATATACCCTTATGTATATTTACTGCTTGACAACGGCATACTTTTACAATTTCAGGTTTTCGGAAAGTATGTAACGACTTCAGTGCTACAAGCAGTTGCGAAAAATGTAGTGCCCGGCCTGTTCATTTTCGCCAAGCCTTTCACCGCTACGAGACCGAACAAGATTCTCCAGACGAGGTAAGTACCGAAAGTTTTCTTTCAAAGCTCTTATGTCGCATACTCATCAGCTCTGTTACATCCTTCGGCCACTGGTTCTGGATTACGAGGAAGCATAAGATGAAGGAGCTAAGTTGAGATGGTGGTGGAAACTCACCCTTTTGGATCTTTCATCTCCTCAATTCAACCGCAAATTCATATGTTGCAATCCATATGAGGAAAGGCGATAAAAAGACTAGAGAGTTGGGCAAACGAGGCGTTTTTATATGTTACATTATTTCCAAAGTTTCTGCACCAGCTCTCGATTCCTGTGCATTGAGAAATTAAACTCGGAGCCCGTTCTCTTCCTCTCTCATACTTTTATCTGAATGAGTACAAAGGAAACTGGTACGGAGATTTGGAAAAATTATAAACAAAGACATTCTTAAAGATCACAGAGAGATTGTGGGGTAGAAGAGTTTGTTGATGGGATTAATTAAAAGCGAACGGAAGAAGGAAGAGAAGGAGTCAAAATTGCTATAGCTTCAGAAAGGCAGAGGCAGAGCAGTTAGCCGAGGGAGAGAGAACGAGAGACCGAGAAGTTTTAGGCTGTTATTTTTATCCCTGTGTAATTTATGCAAGCAGCGCTACTAACATTAACGCAGCGAGAAGCTAAACATTATCGAGTCAACTGGAGACTATAGCGCGGCCGCTGATCTGACGAGGTTTAGAGAAACCCACTAGAGTTCTCAGAGGAGTCAAAGTCGATAAGAAAGTGAGACTATGTGGAAGGAATAGAAGAGATGATGGTGTAAAAAACTGGCAACCCTTACATACTATACGGTGATTCTGTGCGATGAGAGAGCATTTACTGTGAGAAACAAAAATATATATACACTAATATTGTATACACAGGCTCAGTGTGAGTATCATTTCAAAAAGTAATGAGAGCTGGAGAACATGGATCTAATCCGTGAGCCAGAGAGAAAGTACGCGACAGGAGCGAGTAAACATTGACACATGAGATGACGCCAGGAAAGAGACAAAGCAGTAGGTGGGAGGGTATGACTCCGGGATGCGGATTTATGTGCACGTGTATGAGAGGAAGTGACTTGAGTCGAGATTCAAGACGACACGAAGGATTCCCTTGATGATGGACTTGATGTATGCGGATATTCTCTCTTGTCCTTCTTGCCACTTCTAATATAGTATGCAGTGACTCTGTGAAAATTTAATTTGTTTCCTCGCCGTGTAGTTTGCATACGGAGTTATAATGGATTCTTTTATGTGTTTAAGCTTTCTCCTGTCATCATCATCATCGAAAAGTTTTCGGCCATTTTATTTATTGCAAACTTCGGTCGTTTCCTCCGAATTCGAGATGTGCTCCTGTTTCACCCCTATCGCTCCAACCTCACTGATGAAGTACCACGGTTATGACACCAAAAGTCCGACCTGGTAATGCTGCATCAAGTGTGACACATGCGCTTCCTCCTTAATAATCTTTCATGGAGCTAGAGCGCGAGCGAGTGAGAAACAATCTTCCTTCTTTCTTTCTTCCTCGTCCTCTGCCCTAGTATAGTGACAGGACGAGAGACATTGTCGATACAACACGGTACATGCACCCGGCAAGCTGCCACAGGCCTCTATTCTTTATATTGAGCTGTGATTATGTTGTCTTAATTTAAAGGACGGAAAAGATGATCTCTTTCTTCTCATCTTTTGACGTGACTGCGTAGGTGATAGCTGGAGGTAATTCAGCCTCGCTCATAATAGTGCGTTTGTCTTATTATTATTTTGATTTCCTGTCCCATCTCCTCTGATCTTCCATTCCGACAAACTTTTCTTCTCATACTGGTGTACAAAGAACAAGGGGGATTGGTTTCCTTCTCCTCGTCATCAACTTTATTTCTCCCGCAGGGTATTTGAAACAGTTTGCTCATTTTTCAGTCCAATCGGCTCACAAATGAAAGAGAAAGCGAGAACAAGAGGGGCTCAAATCAGGAAAATCATTAGAGAATGAGCACTGTCTCTCCTTCAATTCCAGCTTGTTCTTTTATCAAGTCCGTTTTTAAACTTTCTCTACTACATCCGAGCATTATGTCCTGGCCAGAGCCACAATCACCGTTATCAAAGTACTGGCTTGCATAAGCTCAAGTCCTAGGGTTGATTCCTCATTTCTTGTCATGATAAGGTCTCCAACGTATTGTTTCCAGGTCTCTGTCTTGATTAGTATGGTTAAGACACCGATTTGAAGTACAAGCTGATCTGCGCTATTTACATCTTTGAGTGATTACAGAATTGTAGAAATAGGTCATTCATCACTAATCTGTTTCTGGTGAAATTGAAACATGTTGCGTAGTAGTAGTAGTAGCCACGTTGGAGCTTCTTGCATTTTAAATGAAAGCACTCTTGACTGAATAACTTTGAAGGAGTGGACGCTTCACGCCTCCGGCGTAGCAATAAAGCAGAGTACGTACGTATGCACGTGGAAGTGGAAATGGCTGCGTATTTGGCATTAAAGAGACAGGAACTATGAGACGGTGGGAATGAGACGGGAAGGAAGACGGAGTGATTATTCGGAGGAGGAAAGAATAAAAATATATTTCATTGGATTTCTATTCTTTGAAGTTTGATGATAGCGAAATAGAAGATAATTAAAAATAAAATTTAAATTTAATATCCGTCTTTGAACTATTGTCTCATCCGGGGTTTTTATTGACCCTGGAAATTTACAGGAACCTCATGCATATTCATGTATTTTCCATCCATCCATTCCACAGCCATTAAAGCTCATCCTGGGCTCTCGGTGCGAAGAGAAGTAGGGAGAGCATTTTCTCCTTCCGCCCAACATCCCGTCCTTCTTCTCCTTCTCCCACTATCATTCATTCTTTTACTCCAAAGGGGAAAGTCAAGACGGAGGAGAAGGAGAGCATGGAGAGGAAGGAAAGGCGGTTTTGCAACAGAGCCAAAGACACAAGTAACAAAGGATGAGAAGCTGTAAAATATCCACTGGCTGCATGACTAAAAGGAACTGATGCCGCCGCATTCCTACTCAAACTAAACGCTGGGAAATCTCACAACAAAAATCAGTACAAGAACACAAAGGAATGTGGGATGAGGCTCGTTGTAAAAAGGACGGTGGAGAATGCGTTTGGAGAAAGCAACGGCCGCGAAAGCGGAGAAATCCTCACAGTTCCCAGTAATAGAGAGAAGGAGAAAATCTTTGATTTCCACCCAGTAACTGTATGTGAACGAGGGTGAATGAGTGGGCATAATATCCTGGAATTTAAGCCCATGGGCACCTCTGTTTCATTTCTTGGAGTCTTTCTCTCTCTCTGTCTCTCCTATGCTTTCTTTAAAATCCCCAGGTTATTTTCTCTCTGCTCCTCATCTATCTCCTGTCTTTAAATATGCATAGAGGACAACTGCTAAGTCTTCTCCCTCCGACTAAACAGTTCATCATACACTTCACATCGTAGTGAACATGAATAAAGCAATAATGATTTCACAGACAGTCAAATAATAATGACATATAACTTATTACCACCCATCAACTCCAAGCCATTCCATAACTTGTGTGAGATTGTGTCGCTCTTTCTCCGACTTTCTCCTCCTGTACCTTCCTTGCTTCGATGCAGTAAGGCATAT
>VRMD01003747.1:0-10356 GCA_009872375.1 Sminthurides bifidus | reverse complement strand
TACCGGCGCCCACAATAGCATTATTTGTGACTTTTGTTACGTTTTACGAAGAAGGGTGTTGCACCTCAAAAGTCTTGTGTGTTTGCCCTTTTGTTCATTTTCGTCGTGAGAACGGGAACATTTCCTCAGTTCATTTTTCATCTCAGTCCAAGCTTGGAATTATCAGTTTGCTTTCAAAGAGACCAATTTTTGATACAATCCAAGTCAAAATATAAGCTTGACCGGAGGATGATCTCTGTCAATAAATTATCGAGTTCAATATCCTCACTAAATGACTAAAGAAGGGAGTTCTGCTTGATGAGAAGAGGCGTATTACCACATGTGAAAAGGGTTGAAAAAGCTCCAAATTGAAACTGAAAGCAAGAATTGTTGGGATGAAGCATAGTCACGGATTAGAGATTCAGTTGAATGAAGATTTCTCTGATTGAATTTATCCAGGTGATTCGCTTTCCATGGACGATTCTGATACTGAAAGTGAGCCGGGAATCCCACTGAAGAGAAATACAAAGGCGATCTCGAACAACTTTCACAACGGAGCAGCTCGAAGAGTTGGAACGGGCGTTTGAAAGGACGCAGTATCCTGACGTTTACACCCGTGAAGAATTGGCTCAAAAGACCAAGTTGACCGAAGCTAGAGTTCAGGTAAATTCAACAGTCCTTGCTTTATCTATAAAGACATGTTATGTTTAGACGCCATGAGATTGGTAGCTAGTCCGCACTCAATAAACAAAAGGATCGACCTTAAGAAGGGGCATTGGGACATAAACGGTTTCTATGGAAACCGTCGCCTAAGCTACACAGTTTTTTGAAGGAGTTGTAGTGACTTTGTAGCACTACAGGGACCTCATTTTGAATATAGGCACCAGAATTTGTAGTTTGTAACGCTTTTACACAAATAAATTCCAGGTCTGGTTCAGCAACCGCAGAGCACGGTGTCGAAAGCAGTTGGGTGGCAACGGAGCCAACTCAAGCGACTGCTCCAGCTCCAACTACAGCCCCCTCCCACTTACCTATCCCGTGTCAAGTTCCAACGTAAGCGTCAATGTCAGCGTCGTAGGTCAGTCATCAGCGCTGCCAATGCCGATGAGCATGTCCTCCAGCGGGGTCGGCAGCTCCAGCGGGGTCAGCAACGGCACCGGCGGGGCGTACAGTGCAGCTTGCTCTACTTACAATGGAGACAATTTTCAATCATCTTGTCATGGCACGAATGCGTCTCAAGGGTCTCATTGGTCAAACGGTCGGAATGCCAGCTATCATCATTTGTTGTCCCAAAATCATTTTCCCACAGATTCTCAGGTAAGGCTCAGCTCTGACTCATGTGCGTTTTTCACTTGTTGTTTGTCATATTTCTCATATGTAGCCTATCTGAAGCCTTGTGATCGGCTGACTCGAGTTTGAGTGAGGGTCACCGGTAGTTTCACACCTTGGAAGTTTATGCTAGCCTCCTTCACATTTTCAAGTTCGTACTTCCGCATCTTTCCGAGCTGCTGACCAGTCAGTGGACATTGGCTTTGGCTCGCCTCTATGGCCTGCCAACTCCTTTGGTACCTGGCGATCATAGTCTCTTTAATGTCCTTTGCTGCAGAATCAGTAGTTGGTGAATGCACCCCGTTCATTCATGCATCCATTCACGTGTGCTGTCAAATTCTGTTGTTTTCACACGCTTCGACTTTTTCCTCGTTTCAGATGATGAATTTCCTATCCTCGGGGGCTAATTCTTCAAGCGACTTTAGTCACGGAAGCCATGGTCATTCCCACAACATTCCTTGGCAAGGAGGCAACGAATCTGCGACGTGGCCTTCCTCTTGGACTCCCACCCACCCATTTAGCGCTGACAACTATCCAAGATGGATGTAACGATCGTTGGAATGTAATTATCACTCGTTCATTCCCTAATTCGCATGTCGGGGCGTGTACATGTACGTAATTTTGTAAATGTGTAAGTGCTAATGTCTATCGTCCTATAAATCTCTGAGTATTTAGCTTCCCAATAATGGATAGTCTAGGCCATTGTAATTTTTTCTCCAAGCAAAAATATGGCTAGCATTAGAAATTCACTAAGGAATCTGTTGTTAGTATCGCTGAATAACATTGACAGAAATATGAGTTGCATCAGCCGAAATTCGACCAATCAAGTATATTTTATACCCTTCATCACAGTTCAGGTTACGTTGTTAGAAACGCAGCATATACGTACCATGATTTGTTTTGATTCAGTTTACGAGCAATTTAGGATTTGAAAATTTTACTATTCCTTCATGCTATAGCAGTCTTTGTATCAACAAATCAGGCAATTTTTCTATAGGCTTGGAACAAACGGAGAGGAGCCTGAGCAAAAGCCTATAAATACATCAGACTACTAGGCCATGATGATAGGATGGGGGAAATGTCCAACTCATGTTGCATGTTTACCCAAACAATATGGGTCGGCAGCCATGATTTTGCCTACACATCCCTATGGCTAATTGTAATGCAGATGTGAGCTCCTATCGTGTTCTGTGAGCTTTTGTGTTGCCTTGGCCCTGCATAGAAGTTAAGCTTTACCCGGTTCTTTGTCGAGATCGTCCCCTCATTACCCAGTTACCCGATTCGGGAGCTGAGTTCTTCCCTCCGGAAGAAATGCTGAATCCCTTGAATCACATGTGAGCAGGGTTTCTTTCCCAAGATGAGGGTTCTGTTGCTAAGCAACGGTCAGGACGTCCGACTTCTGTTTCATTCTACTACTAATGATTGTTAAGCTCTATGCTCTTTAATGATTAAGTGTAACTCAAAAGACCAGGAAGCTCAATTATTGCCTTTTCGGTATTCTACGACTGTCAAGTTTTATTACCAAAATGTCACCAGAACAGTATTTTCCCTATAGATCCTCAATTACAAATCCTGTAAACAATAGGAACTATGGGTATAATGTAAGCTACCGTGGCTTCTTCTTATTATGCTAGTTTTTTCAAAGCTCCATAGAAGCACGTTGTTGTAAGCTATTTAAAAACGAAACTTGTACAAATTCTGTAAATATAATGAACAATTCTTCAAGGCAAAGATAGCATTACTACGCCGTACGTTTCCATGGTAATTTAAAGCTGTGAATTCACTTTGTGCCAAATATATGTGAAATACAGACCTTCAACAATTCTAAAACTGAAATCTTGACTTTCATCTTCTTTACGGAAGAATCGTCGTCACCCTGGTATACAACTTCCTTCATCTTCATCCTGTCTTCAGCCCTTCATTTTAGCAATGATCATCTAAAAGCATTACATTTTCGAAATACTATTATAACGATATTGCACCAAAAGCATTAAATACCAACTTACTGTTGGCAACAAGCAATCTTTTTCAGACACAGTAGCCAGTGTTTCGACTACCATAGCGTTTGAAAATGTTGCAACTCCTCTTGAATTACCTTAAGGCTCTTGCCATCATCACCATTGCTCTTCACCCAACCTACTAATTTACT
Organism: Sminthurides bifidus; assembly: GCA_009872375.1. Taxonomy (NCBI): domain Eukaryota; kingdom Metazoa; phylum Arthropoda; class Collembola; order Symphypleona; family Sminthurididae; genus Sminthurides; species Sminthurides bifidus. The sequence continues at coordinate 6,899 of VRMD01003747.1, read as the reverse complement.
ACGTTCCTTCTGCCAAACCACCATGGCAAGAAGCTTAAAACGACATGAATACCAAGTTGAAGGAAAACTGCAGGAATTTAAGCCGCTTCAGCCATTATTTGTTCCATCAGCCCCGACAACAATGACCGGCTTGCGTTATTTGTCCCAAGAAAGAGATAAAGATCAAGAGGTAAATCACTGCGTATGATGTCCTGGCTCGCGCCCTGCGAAGCAGAAATCATCTTCTTTTAAAGGAACACACACACCATTTCAACGACGGCATTAAGCTCCGTTGTTAGTGAATTATAGGTTTGCAGCAGTCCATGTTGAAATTCCTCCTCCTGGCTTCCGCAATCTTGCAGTTGATTGACTGTGAGTGTGGCATCTCCCGGCGTGGCGGCATCGCACCTACCTGTACAATATGAACGGGCACTTACACTCGAATAAGTCAAAAGGAATTAAGGAAGAGGACGAGATGAGCGCCGGATCGTCTCCCGCATCATCTCTCATCACTTGTTGTGCAAGATGCTTAAAGTTTACAAGTCGGCACATAATAGCAATCGTTTTTCTCGAGGCATTAAAATGACACACGGGGTGAAGTGTCCGGTATTCAAGCTTTGGCTTTATTACTGTTATTATTACAATTCATAATAGTGATCCTCATCTCCTCTGTCTCTGTGGACCCGCCTCCGTGAGATGAGATCATCTCACGGCTTCATACTGAGCACATTTGGATATTTCATTCCTTTACTGTCTTGGTGAAGGACTAACCTGAAAATAAACGCGTTGAGGGGGAACGCAATCTCAAGTGCGCTTTTCCTTGTTGGAAAGTGCTTCACAATTGCTTAAACTTCCTAGTATAACTTCACGATGATGGTCTCCGCCTCATACGACTTCATTCTATTTGTCACTCACATCATCTTAATCCGTGCTGGGTGGTCTGCTATCAAAAAATCTCAATCATCACTCCATACATCCTGCACCTTTGGCATAGTAACTCATAGTGTGCTTGAAAACAGCCTTGGTGCATTCATTCTTATGGATCGTTCTTTCTAACCGAGGTTTCGAAACTGTGTAGAGCCATGCTAACATCTCTCTCCTGAGGCACAGGCCTTTCTACATGACAACATCAAAGGCAAAGTGTGATTTTAATGATGACCAAGTCTCTAAGGATGGCTTGATTCTTGATGATTGAAGTAGTCAGATCATATCTCCGTTTATGTGAATGTCCTCGACAGTGAGTAAGAATCGAAACCAGCATCTACAACTTACACATGTACCCTTTTTTTTCATGTGATTGAACGTGCTTTCACCTTTGGTTTCGAGAGTTTCTCAATGAGCATGTCAGATACTTTTTGTAAGCTACCAATCACAGTGATGATGAGGCCGTCAATGTTTGTAGCACAGGTACTTTGGAAAGAGACAGCGTTTCAGTGCTTTAACTGACTGAGATGAAGTCGAAGAGGAACAAACGCTTTAGAAACAGGAGGAGGGGCCGAGTACCAATGAAGCGTGGAATCCATGTTACATCTCAATTGACTCACTTTCTCTTCCACTCCTTCATTTGCAAGGACGCGGAAGTGACGTTTTAATCAGCCACAACAAAATATTTAGAAACTGAATTATCCTCCGTCTTCTCCTTGTGTCGTGACAAGCACTACGACTTTTCTCTCTCAGAACCATAAGCGTGGGAACTTGTACTTGTGCAAGGTTGCTAAGACACGATTCGATCACTTTTGGGTATTCTAACAATGCAAAGTTGGAATTTTGAATACCGTTCTTCATCAGCATCGATTCCATGCACAGGGCCAACTTTGAGGAATTTTAGTACAAAATTTCACTAAATTCCTTCAACCAGATCACCTGAAGTCTCATCAAATTTTGAGGGGTACGACATTCTGGATACTTAACGTCCATTGAAATTATCTCTGACGAAATGAGCAGTAGCTATTTTGTAAGGAGACAAAACTACGAGATGAGCATTCAACGTAAGATGGGCAGTGTATAAAAACTTTAACAATGGATTTTCTATCATTTAAGCCCTAGAACAATGAGTGACAACATTACTCAATCCTTTAAAAGCTTTCCGCTAAATTGAGCTGGATAAACGGGCAGCATCCCTTAGAAACGCAGGACAATTTCCTCATTGTAAGCCTCTAGGACCACACTTGGATTTTGAAATTGACACTGATAATGTTTGAAGGGTGGTCAATTGTGCGTTGTGGATTTTGTTCAACCGGTAGGCTTCGTTGAGTCATTGAGGCAAAGGGAACATGTAGGCAAAGGGAACATGTACAGGTACATAGATGCAGGTAAGACAGCAAAGGCTAAGGGTAGGACTTACAGGAAGAAAGCACCAATACCAAAGAACATATGCTTCGTGACATGATTTTGGGCCCTGAAAGACGCATGGGTGTTCGGCGATAATTTCCCTGTTATCCTTCCCTGTAAAGAAAACGTTGGTTTGTGTCAGCTATTGATTTCAGCTCCTTGATTGCCTCTTGGAGTGTGAGGGTGTACAAGGGCTGAGGCCGGCTGAAAACAATTTGAGACACGGTGGCGGTGCTTAAGGTGTGTGTGCGGAGGTAAACCTCAAAAATGATGGATTCAGGGAACGAGACCTCCAAGGAAGGGCAAATTGACACAATGGGTACCGATAAGTTGGCGAACACCCTCAACTTTTCATGTCCTCATTTAAGTATTATGTTCCCTCTATTCCGGCTCAATGGGCTGTGAATTATTACCCTGCCTCTCTGCTGCGGATCTGCCTTGCGGCGCTAAGAAGGTGGAAGTTGAAAAGTTGGGAGATCTCATGTGTCTTGTCAATTGCGAACGCATGTACAAGTACTCAGGTTTGTTATTCTGAATGTCTGTCTCTTGCAGTGAATGATACAGGAATGACCGAAGTTGCATCGTAGGTTTTTCGGTGACGTGTTGATATGTACTTCGAGATTGATTCTTGAGCGATTTCATGTTCGGGTTTACGCCGATAAATACTTAATGCTGAAAAGCAGTGGCTTCGTAGAGCACAGTTTAGGTTAACGCAAGACCATGTACTTCGCAAGTGGCATTACGTTAGGAAGTAATTGTAAAAGCTTCAATAAATCTCTATTAAAAAATTATGTGTTCACAAAACTTGGAAAGGAGTAATTGCAAATAGCTAGTCCCGGTGGAGAAAGTATGCAACTTTTTTCAGGTTGGGAAATGGATTTTTAGCAGCAGTCAAAAAGCACTATGAAGAAATTCAATTCGAACACGAAGCATCATTTAAATCTCTACAATGAAATGAAAGGTTTACTAGCATCTTGATTCTCTTCGTCCCGATTCCTTGCTAAAAGTAAATACGTTACGAAGTATAGGCTGACAGTGATTAAAAACTCCGCTTGTACAATCCACCATCCTCAATCCTCATAGCCTCAGAGTGACGGCCAGAAAGGAATCCAATTGCATTTTTATTTCTGTCCTACACCATACAATGTCGTTAAATAAGAAAAATCATTTATTTTTTCTTACAGGTAATTGAATCTTTCTGTCTTCTCTCTCTCCCTCTCTCTCAGTTATTACAAGTCATAAAAGCTGAAACACTTCGACCCTCATCATTATTATTTTTTATGCAACATTCGCGACTTGTGCAACTTTCTATCACTCTGATGTCAAGCCCATGTGCCTCTCGAACTACGATACAACTGCACATGTACTCAAATAAATTTGAGCCACACTGCAAATCTTCAGCTTCAGCTTCATGAAAACTACCAAGTTTGCACATAGTCTACACTCCATCCAAACCCGGCTGCAAGTCAGCAATTGCAGCCCGCCTATTTGTAAAGCGTGTTCATCGTCTCTTAATGAATGCAATTATCGCCAATTGCACTACATTCCTCTAGCAGTTTCATGACAGGCCTTGGCATGACGTAGTGAACGTACTCAACTTCGTCAATGCAAATTTTAATTAAGGACAGAATTCGTACTATTTAAATGGCTTTAACACCTCTGTAAAGCTGAGCACATAACAACTGTCTTTGCTACATTATAGCATGAGCCAAAAATTGCATCTCGGCATAATTGCATTCTGATCTCTAGTTTCACTGTCGAAGCTAAAGCTAAGCCTTTGAAAGCCTTCCTCACGCCAACTTTTAAGACCCGGGGTTGAGGTTCGAGAAGAAATATGCAAGTGCTGGAAAGTAATACACTCCGCATTAAATATTGGATTTTTTTTATGGAGAAGCGCACCTGCAAAAATAACGTTTTTAATGACCCACACCAGGATGTCAAAATCTATTTCCACCATCCCCCACCCTTCTTGAGAGGACACGTACTTTGCGTCTCTCAAACTACTTAATGTCTCCCTCATGCAAATTCCTTGACGAACATTTTCTATCTGTGACTCCTCGAGGCAGACACTCTCTGGTCTTTTGACTTTTTCCCTTCCATCAAGTAATTCGCTTCTAGTCAAAAAGTTACCGACTACAGCCCTAACCATATTGGCAAGCACATAAGCAATTTTCACTTCGACGGGGACTTCAAACCTGCCTTTGCACTTCCCACAGTGATCAACCTGACTGGATGAAAGACAGTAACTTAAAACCCGAGGAGAAGTCTTGGGAGAAAACCCTTGGGAAACTTGGTCAAAGTTTTATTGCTTCAAAGATCATAATACTGTGTCTCAAAGGGTTCAACCTGCAAACCTGCTAGAATGTAATGCATTCATTCTCTTAGGTCTGACTCAAGTCCGAAGCCTAGCTTCACTGGCAATAGCTTCGGTTTGCGCAGCTGAGAATGTTGTGGCAATTTTTGGACTATTCTATAACATGCTCTGTCAGCAATGGCAACCGAAGAGCATAATTGAATGAAAAGTGCTGATGCTTATTAGGCTTTAGCCCATTACCCAGTCGAGAAACCTGATGGTAGAACCACGAGAGACTGAACCAGCCAGTATTACCGAGTACCCATTGAGCCAGGGGCAATAAACAATTTTTTACCAGCCAACTGCCTTCCCAGACATCCAGGCACCTTCGTGTTCATGGACACCAGCAAATTACCATGCTATTTTTATGCCATAAAAAGGTCTTAACGTTTAACGAAATCCAATACTCTTTTACTCTTCCTAATGCCGACTGATTAAGCAACAGTTTATATTGTCGTGTTCTCCGTTACTGAATGAAATGAATGCTGGAGTAGCTGCAGTTTGTCATGACTTTCCATCCAAAGAGGATTGCATGGCCGTTGTTTCCTTGATGTTGACACGTTACTTTTGTGGTGCTGTACAAAGACAGGTTTAACATTGGCAACTCGTAAGAACATAAGGTTCGCAACTATGTGATGCCAAAGCTGTATGATTACAGGCCGATCAATTCCAGTCTCGAATCAGACTACTAGTGGGATGGCTTAAGATAAAAAAATCTGCTTCGTTTAATTCCCTACCTGGCCTGGGTGGCTCGAACGTGGCCTGCTGCCAAAAGGTGAAAAATATCAAACGCCTAATTTGAATCACCGTGAAAAACGTTGCCTAACAGGGACAAAATCCTTTTTCCTCTACAAGGAAGCGAATCTAATTGGCTCGTCGGTCGCAAGCCAGGTATGCTTTTAGTATCGAAGGCATATGTGGCCCTTAGTCTGCACTTCTCCGTGTGTAAACCCTGAATCTTGGTTACTCTTCAATCATAGCGTACAACATTACACTGACATAACCGAAGAGCATAAGAACGCACATCCAATTTCAATATTGAAAACCGAAAGGTCATCCCCAGGTATACCATCGTTTATACCGCTGGAGCCCCCTAAATACTGCACCAATTCCATCTTACACCCCACTATATGGTCTTGTCTAGCTTTATTCACCCCTCCCCCAAATCCCCCATCATGTCATTTACTTCGGCTGTTAATTTGACACGTGAGAAAGCCTAATGCCACATAACAAATAGTTGGTCCATGGTGGAACAACAATTGGTTTGTACAGCGCTATAAAACTCGCCGGTGTACCACGGGATTTTCGGCGTACCAAATCCGGTCATAAATTCAAGTTAACTTATACGGTGCTTGACAAAACGAGAGTTTGCTCGAGCCAGAAGGAACAAAAGTCCACTTTTTTAATATTTTTACCCCTATTGAATAGTCATTTCTTTCCTGTCTTAACTTCCAGCCTGTACAATCTGTCGAGATCTGACTACAAAGCCCTATGATCAGAATAGTCGCATTAGGTCGGTAAAGGCCATGAGCTCAAACCGGTACCGGTTTATTCCATTAGCAAGTCCGGAGAACCGTTATAAAATCAGGAGTCGCATGCCACTGGAACCAGTGAAACGGTACTTTCAGTCCATCTCTCCCAAGTCTGGATACTGGAAACAAACAATTGCCATTGTCACCGTCCTCATACGCAATCTCAGGTCCAGTGCTCCTCCTTCCTCCCTAACACGATTTTGAAAATGCAACAAGGATTAAAAAAACTGGAACGAATCGTTTTACAAATTATAGAAATTCAATAGGCCATGGATTCGCTGCTCATGCTTTTGGTTTGGACACATCTGCTTGGTGGTATCACTCGTGCGACGGGTGCTTGTGACAATGCCTTGCTGCTCATCAACAAGCTGAGGTGACATCGGCAAAGAACGAGGAGATCTGACTGAAATGGATGGAAGTAAGCGAAGGAGATTGGGTTCGCGTTACCTGGAAATTTAAATCTGCCATGGCCATTACGGGACGATTTGCTACAGTACCATGGTAACAGGGGCAGAGTTGAAGAAAATGGCAGATGAAGCGAAGAGGTACAGGATACCTTACATGCTTAAGGTGTAGGTAGGTAATTGGGGGATGGAATCCTGGTACGGATCTTCTGTCACCACTTGTTGAAAGACTATGAAAAAAGAGCGTGTAGGCAGCCATGGAGTAATTCCATCACCGTTCACATTGATTAGCTCTAGTGA
>VRMD01003746.1:0-10358 GCA_009872375.1 Sminthurides bifidus | reverse complement strand
TTAAGCGATTTCGTCGTCTTTCGTTTCCCTTTCCATGAGTAAAACTTGTTTCTGCGACATTGAAAAGCCAAAGTAAGAAACTGATGAGAGAGGCTTCAAAATTCATCCTTTTCCATGCATAAACGCGACGGATTCATGCTTATGATCCAAGTTGAGCCTTCGCCATGACGACATTACTAAAACAATATAACCTGTTGCCAACTAATCATCCTGGGACAACGCTGTAGTCCAGTTGAACTTTTGAGTATGCAAGACTCGATTTGTATCTTGTCATTACCTACACGAGTTTAATTTATTGCCTACAATTCCTCTTCCTTGTGTAGCTAGTGTCTGTTTGTTAGGTTCGTTTTTATACTTTTGTATTTCCAAAAGACATGATCGCACACACACACACACACGTTTTATTGATAAACGGCAGGGCGATGTTGCCAATTGTAATTGCAAAACTCCTACGAGAGCATCTTTCCAGTATCCCACCTTCAGTTTCAGCCCACCTGCGATTTTCCAGCAAAGGCACAATACGCATATGAATGACATGAAAACTACACACGCGTCGTGGAACTTGTTCACGGTGAAACTATAGACTGGGGATGAAAATTGGGAAGAGATGAGATGAGGGTATCTGATTTCCAAAATATTCCCTTGAAGGAAGATAAAATGGACGCCGCTCCGCAATACTCCTGACGAACGCACGTCTATTAAAGACAAATGTGCTTGTGCCTTCTGTGGGCAACCTGAGATTTCCAGACATGGGAGAAGCTTCAATGAAGTAGGGAAACGAGGTGAGTACGTGTTGGAAGGGAATTGTAGAAAAAATCCTTGTTAATGCAGTGTTCGCACTTAAGTAAATAAATGTGCTACGAGCCATTCCCTCGTTGCTGGAAGCCCATTCTGGTTCCGTCATGAGATAGACGAGATTAAAATTTTAATGCAGACTTCTTTATTCAAGAGAAAATCACTGTAATTATCTCCTTCCATGAGACCGCCCCCTCCTTGCTCGACGACGGCACGGTCTCTTTCAATTGTAAGGTAAGCTAATACGTATTCATAAACAACCTTGATTGAATGGTTCACTGAAAATTATAATCTTGTGTGAACAAAAAACTTAACTCGCAAGTCTGCATTACAAACTTGCCCCTGCTGGACTAGCCTGTTTTCCCACATTCCCCCACCATCTAATGATTGATTGATGAATGAACACAGTTTTTTTTTCTGGACCCAAGAAAAAAAAACCAACCGCATGCATACACGGAGTATGATCTTGGAAAACCAAAACTGGAGAATAGAATTAAGAAAATTAACACTTTAAATACATTGGATGATTCATTGGATTTGGATGATGAAATTTTCTTCGGAGCTGAAACCTTTCCTGTGGGCCACATTCCTCCATGACTGCAAGAGGCTGCAAGAGCAAGTGACTACTTCCACTCACCGACCCTATCTAATAATGAGAGACACTCGGCTTAATACGAACAAGGAATTCGACACGATAATTTCCACCTATTGGACCAACCCATTTGCATAGCCATAGCCAGGTGGACGAATGTTGGTGGAAGGAAACTAGGAAGGATTTGAGACAGCATGGGCTTAAGGAGATGCAAACTAGTTTTCGTGGTCATGTCAACCAGACATCACCATGTCGTCAACACACTATCTTGTTCTCCAGATGTATAAAAAAATCCCTTCGAAAAATCATGGTGTGAACTAGCCCAGATGCGACTCAGAGAGAGAGAGAGAAGCGACGTGGGCAACGCTTGGCCCTTTGCCTTCCATCCATGGGTTGCGTCAAGCAAGGCTTTTGAGCTTTACCTTTGGAAAATTCTGCTCAAGCATGTCATCAGTCGTAGGATTTATTCCTTGCAGATTTTCTCATTTTCGGTTTCTCATGAACATATTCTATTCCCATCAAAACAGGTTCCTTTTTATCACTCTCTCCAATGTGTGAGAGTGGCAGGGAAAAATGGATCCGAAGTCACAGCCTGTAGGAGTTGCTGACTTCAAAGTGACTTCATGATGGCGATAGGGCTAGAATATTCACGGAAGCGGAATTTCATCGTAGCGTAGCAACAACAGCAATGACAGGCATGACAGCCTCTGGTTTTGTATGGTACAAGCTACACCGGTGCCCATATGCAGCTCGGAAGAGGCCTATGTGAAAGCGAAGAAAGGTGATGGAGAAGTTTCACGCAGGAACTCAGGGACTCCTGCTCTCAGTCTATTCCCTGGACAAATGCGAGTCAAGGGATGTAGCTTTCCCTTGACTCGCATTGATTATATGCAGCTCTGCGTTTGCAAGGAGGAAATGAGAAGTATGCCTTGCACGTCCACGAGTAAGCCTTACAATCCTACAGCAGTGACGTTCAGCAAACCGATTCTAGGTCAATGGTGGCTTGCTTGTGCTCCGGCGAGCCATAATGCAGATGCTCAACTATGTACCGAAAACATCCGGCGCGATCGGAAGCTCCGATAAGTTCCAGTTGTGAGCGAGCATGCTTGGTTCATACCCTTGTAGAAATCCAGATGCAAAATCGCAATGCGAAACACCCGGCTGCAGATCTGGGAGGCAGACGTGTTCCAGGCACATGCTACACACCAAGTCAATCACCAAGGTTAACGATCTACTGGCAAAGTTCATTTCGGCTGGTGAGAGGTCAGAAGCTGAGCTGCGTGGTGGAAGAAATAGAACTCCTGCTCCACATCCGCAGTCTCTCTTCCAAATCTTCCGTCTACTAGAGGGTCTCTGCAAACAACAAGGATCTTCAGTCTTGGATCATGTTGCGAAATTCCGGCTGATGAGAGCCCGGAACAGGAGTATTGTATTCTACCCTTTGAACATCCAACGCAAGAAGCACTCCCAGTAATTCCAGGCTCTGGCTCTACCCCGATGAAAGGAGACAAAGGTTCTGAACCTCACGGTAGCTTTAAAACAAAGCCTGTAGTGGAAGAGTTTAAGAGTATCCATGGTGAAAGTAGGTACTCGAAAGAACTTTTTCTCAAAAGCGGATGAGGTGAATCGTACTAAGGCTACTAATGAATAACTTAGGACTTGCTCCGGTACTTCTATTTGCAAACTCCATGGTTGCGAACATGCTGTGTATCATTTTCATCACGAAGTAAGTCTACAAAGCCTCATTCTCCGACTTGGAGAAAAACTTACAAAGCCAAGCAGGAGCCAACAAACCAACTCGAACGGGATTGAAAAGAAGGATTACTTCTTGTAAAAGCTTCCCGTTCATTCATATTGAATTCTTTTTTCTTTAAAACGGACACATGCATACTCGCTCAAAGCTGACTCGGATTCAACTTGTTTTCCAGACTACGTGACTTTTAACCCAAGCTTTCCAAATGAAACATGCCCGGTCGTCCTCGGAATGAATCCTAAATCTTTTTAGCCACCGTACCATGATGCAATCAATAATTAATCCACTTAATCCTACCCGACCCAGGAAACTTAAACCTATTTGTGGGAAGGAATACCGGTTCTGTGTGCCAGGTGATTAAATCTACCGTCAACTACGTTGCGCCATGCAGCCTGAAGGTCTTTTCTCTGTCTCTCTCGCTCTTTCTAACGCATCACCATGGTCACATTTAAGCGGACAGGAAAAATAGTACCACATTTAAAACGTCTTGAGCTATTCCAACGACTCGTTGCTCCGTGAACAGGGAAACAGAAAGGTGAGTATGTGCCAGAACATGATTTACACTATTACCTGCACACAAACTGGAACTGGTGAACTTGATTGAATAGGAACTGTGCTTGGAAGTAGGGAAAGAATCAGGAGATTATTGGTAGAGACGCAGAAAGATAAGGAGATAAATGATATTACTCTTGACCGAAGAACAAAACCACTCGTGAACCTACTGGAGGCCAGACTTCATTCACGTAGACAAATGACGTCTATCTAACTACTGTTAGATGGGGAATTGCTCATCCTTTAAAATTTAAAATCGTGTCTTCCTGCAAGTCCAAAGTAATGTAAATACCGTGTTTCTATTACGTTCTATTCCTGAAGCTGCGACACAGATTACGTTTTCCTCCTTTGCTCCGAACTGTTATTGGTTCCATCTTAGAAACTTAAACGAGAAGGAAAACAGCCTGAATCATAGTAAATACGATAACTCGTTTCATTTCTATTTACTGCACAGCGTGACAGAATCCCGGGGAAATGAGATCCATTACCGTTATATAAACAGTACGTTATGAGTTATTCAAATTAATAGGCACACGTGTACTGCAAGAAACTACGATTCAAAGAAAGTCACACAAATTAGAAGCACATTAGAATCCGCAAAACCAATAACTGTTTCAATCTTAACGGTGTAGATTTGAATGGTGGACCTACATGGAGGGATGACAGTGGAATTTGCTTCAGTATGAATTCAAAATTCAAACTCGGCTGTTATCAGCATAATTTGTGCAAAAATCCCAAAGAATAATGATTAGAAACCCTATTCATGGCATTTTTGTACATTTCTTTTGTACGAATAGCAAGTATACAGTATATGCAGATGCGTTGAACTGCATCTTCTGATTTGTGCTTCCTCTAGGACTTGCTTAACTGACGGCTAAGGAATTGGACTAGCTTAACCTTGGTTTAGGACAGAATGGAGTTGATCTGCTGATCAGCATCGGTGATAAGAAGCTCCTGTCCAAGGAAGAGCATAGGGAAAACCCAGAGTAAGTCGTATCTGATACCGGTCTAAGCGACAGTGCAGTCAGAGCTTAGTGGAAGAACCACATCAACTCGGCCGAAAATAATCTTGTCTCATTCTCACACGATACTGTCCTTTAACTGGTCATTGTGAACGAGTCGTCGGGTGGATTTCTGATATGATAAGACGATGCAGGACAACAAATTATTTACTTGGTTACACATGATCATAGGCAATGCATGCTAGGTATTCTCACATCAGGTTCAAGACAAAGAGGAGAGGAACGGCAATAGCTACAGATTTACTCAATACAGTCTACCGAAAGTAGTACGTTCTCTAGCAACGAGATACATTTTGGACCTAATTTTCTGTCAGAATCAGCTATCGTAGAACGGAAAGGTAACTTTTTGAAGAGCTCACAGGACAGTAGTGTAAAATGTAGCGGAAAAGCTGTGGGTTTTCACCCCTATAGAATACATGATTTCTTGCGATTCTCTCCATTCGCACTCTACAAGTTCAGAGCTCGGAGGTAAGTTGACTAAGGACGGACGTAGAAGTTGACCTGGAAATTGCAGGAAGCCGTAAAATGGCTGCAGGAGGGGAAAAGACTGTGAGTTAGTAATCGTCTCTTATTAGCACTCGTCTCGGTAAGAACAAGAAAGAGGGGGACGGACTGAGGCGCTAATTGTATCAATCTGTTGCGCTAGCTAGCATTATTAAAAGCACTGCTCGATCGCTGCTAGTGGCAACTGGGGTGTTAGGAGCTGAAAGCGTCGCCTAGCTCGGTCGGCTACATAGGCATGTACAGGTATGAGAGGGTTCACGCTGAGGAGAGTCTAAAAGTGCAGAGCTCCACATGACCTTGAGTAAAGTTGCCTCATCTGCTATCCTTCATCAGCTGTAATGATTGAATGACATGCTGGATGGCTAGGTTTCGACTTAACTCACTGCGAATTCGCGAGTGGCAGAGGAGCTTTTTACTGGAGAGGGCCGCGAGTAATGATCGTGTGCACACCAAGTGCTTCTTCCCTGTCTCTGTGTCATCGGGATTCAGTCACTCCTGGAACGGAGTCGTGTAGTGTGCTGACGGAACGCTCCATCTTGCTTCGTACGTAGCTTGCCACACGGAATACGGAACGGTCGTCGAGACTAGTAGTGATTGGTAACACATATCGTCTGCGCAATATATCACGGCTAGTCCTCTGCTTCACATGGCAGACAGTTAGTGCTGCCGTAGAAGAAGAAGAAAGTTTATAGAAAAGTGTCTCAGTACCTGACTTCCTGTCACTTTCTACCTTACATAGTAGTACAAACCTAACTGTGTTCCAGTGCTAACCAAGGGATCAAATTTGGAAGTGTGATACACCTTTTTTATCTATTCTGTGCTTCTGAGGATCAACAGCCCCTTGCCGGGACATACAGGGTAATGATGACGAGCGATCTGTCCGTGGAAGCTCGTTGGAGAAACTATCAACAGCTCATTTGGACGCAACAGCAAATACATTTGCAAATCCAGCAACAGCAGCAACTCCAGCAGCAACAACAACAGCAGCAGCAACAACAACACCAGGGACAACAAAGTCAGCAAATGCAACCACAAAGTAAGCAATTTTTTTGATTTATCCTCATCATCTCAATCACTCTTTTTACTCATCTTCCACGCACATCCAATCCATCCATAACTCTTCTTCCCGCGATTCTGAGACCGTACGCAATCTGGTTGTTTCTGTTACCGAGATAAAATACCATGGGTTTTTGTACCTTTTTCATTCCTGTATTGACCCACTACTAGTAAATCACTCCGAGCCTTTAAATGTCTACTGCCAGGGCAAAGGGTCTCATAAGATGTGATCCTTGCTTTCTTGGGAGTTGTCGTTGTCGGTCTTATCAGGATAAGCACCAGACATATTTTTCAAACCCTAACATTTGTTTTAAGGCGCCGTGTACAGCTTCATATATCATGGCAAGGCTGGAACCTGGAACGCCTGGTATAGGCCACATTTGAAATTTCATGTACAGGGTACAGACAAAATCCCATGTTTTTTCATCCCTCTTTTGTATCGTCAATTCTAGAAAAGATCTAGCGAGTAGTTTTCCATTATAGCCTTATTATTCCGTGACGAATGTTTCTTAAGTCCTAGCTAAGCGTCAGAACGCATTTGTAATCAAATCGGTTCATCTTGATAACGTCACTGTGGAAAGTTGAACACAGGGTTCTCGAAATAGCAGAGATTAGCCCAGAAGATTAGTTGTTTTCCCTGTATCCTCGTGAGCGAGACGACAGCATAAGCACATCCGCGATTAAGCGCTCAAAGATAAGCACGAAGGAGGTTGGGGAACATGGAGAGTGTCAACAAGGTAGAGTTGGACACACGGGCGGAAAGAGAACCGAGTCAACGGTTTCCATAACAACGGTTGCCAAAGCGACATAAACGTTTTCATCTTTACACTACTGAGTCGCCAGAGGACGTAAATAGTAAATACCACAGTGCTGATTAGCAGTGCAGGAAGGATTGTAAACAAACCCTATGATTACCGCAAGTCAGACTAACTGCGTTACCAGCACTCTTTGACTGGAAAAGTTTCTCTATGGACTGGAACGTAAGCGTATGTATTACGACTGTGTGTTAGCCCGTCTGCCGGCCTTAGGTCATATATGGAAGTCAGTGGTGCGTCTGGGATGATTAGCATAATGCATGTATTTCTTGACACATAATAATTAACGCATGATTACTTAATTTACCCCATAGGTATTGGTTTGCTGGTCTGATTGAGGTAAACAGAGAGGTAGTTACTAACTACTAGCTACTAACCTATGGGAGCGGGCCTTGCGTGCTCTTGCGAGAGGAATAATGGAATCATTTATCAGAGCAGAGTTTGAGCAAGTACTACCTGAGAGCTATAATCGCCCTAATAAGAATAAATTTCGCTGAAAGAATATCATGCCAGGTGCAAGTGCTAGGAGTACGACTTGCATAGCATGCCGTGGCACAGGAATGGGAATCTGACTGAGAGAGACGAGCGGATTCAGGTTAACATGGAAAGGAAGAAAAATGCGATCCTGTGTGTGTGTGACAATTAAGCGAATACCTCATACGTGATGGCGTTATGCGCATACTTCATTGTTTTGCAACGCTGCATCGTAAAACAACAAAAGGATCCTATTGAACTTTGATCCTCTTGTCGCAGAGCAAACAGTGGCGCAATGACTTACTTGTTTGGTTAACTTCTCCTCGCTCGCTTAGAACGGCATTGTGAAGACACATTTACTAGTCGTCCAAGTAACCTTTGGCTCAAAATCTTCCGATCTTGCCGCGCTCATTGTCACTTGCCTTCGTTGGCTGCCAACTATCTTGCTGACAGCTTAATGTGGCCAGAAGCAGACCCCGCACCGTCCTCAGGCGAAGTGATCGAAGGCATAATTACGCTTATAAACGCTTGCATCAAAACCGACGTGGCTTCCAACTCATGTATCTGTGTGTGAATGTTCCTGTGGTGGCCATCCTCGTTTAATAGCAGCTTTTGCGCTGGCAAATCAAATGTTCTGCTGAGAGAACTAGCAAACTTGATCGTTGGAATATCACTACCCCATGGCATGCAGAAAATGGCGCACAGGGAGATTTGAGTCGATGAAATTGCCATATGAAATGATTAAATATATATCTACGTCTCACTCTCAAACGTAGAGGAGATAGTGTAATGGATCAAGAGGCCTTGCATTGCAAGCAGCAAGCTTCGACTTGGCAGCTTGACGAAGATGATAGCTGCCGTGCCGTGATATTCATCACGATATGTTTTGCTCGGAGTCAGTTAGAGGAGATTCTTTCTTTTTTCCCCTCATCCAGTCGTCAGAGTGAGATGAACATGCGTGAAGATTTAAGGGAAATTCTTATGATTTATATGTGGAGCAAGTGGCAGCCGGAAAAGGAAGATGAGAGGCAGGTTATTATGGACCATGCCGCTGGAGTTTCTTCCCAGCTACAAAAACTAGGATGCTACTAGGTTGGTTCCGCTCCGGGTGTAGCAACTCCCATTGCAGTTGTAGAACACTACAAAAGATGGACGAAAAACTTAGCATTTTAGGTACTTGCTGTGAAACTAAAGGATGTGCTAAGGCTGACATTGCTGTTGCCACGGCTTGCCGTGGCAAAATTGTGCAGGTGGTGGAAGGAAAGGAAGGAGTTGTGCAGGATCCTTGACTAGTGCTATGTACCTTGCGCTTTGTCGTCTACCACGTAGGTAGGGCCTTTAAAGTCAAGAATTAAATGGGTGCAGGGGAAATGCGATGGGGTTTATTATACACGGAACTTTGACGGCATCGCTCGCACATTTCGCTCTGTGTATACAGACTTTGTTGTGAGTTTTATGTCTACAATGTCCGTCACGTTGAGTGCCGCGTGCCCTCAAAAAAACTAGTGTGGAAAAACCTGTTCGGCCAGTCTACCTTGCTCCAGGTTTGACCAAAAGCTCACTAAGGATAGAGAGCTCCGTGTGGAGGAGCCCTACTTGACGATTGATTGCTGACTCCGAAGTTGCAAAGTTGCAAAAAGCTGAAATCCTACCTTGCCTACTAAAACTTTCATACCCTTCTTCTCTCGGGGGTCGACTGTTTCCAGGGTACCCATTGCCATCAGCGCTCACGCCAATGTATATTCTCTGCGTGCCTCTTCCTTGGGCTCCTATGCTCTGTTACCAAGAAAATCCCTTATGTGATGAATCCTAGGGATTTTATCATGTGATCGTATTGAGTGAACTGACTGACAAGAGAGAGAGAGAGAGAGAGAGAGAGGGAGAACGAGGTGGTAGAGAGGTACGGCGACGAGCTCATGTGCAGCAGTACATATCATAACATTGGCCCGTCCTCTTCTGCGCGATAGCTCCTTTTGTTAGAAACATCTAGAAACTCTGACTTCTTGAGTACTATTGTCCTTAGCGTATATGCTAATGTTAGCGTTAGGCTAGGCCAGCTATTGCGACGTAGCTCGCTCTCTCTGCGTCTTGTACACGGTTCCTCAATTTGTAATTGAGTCTGCGTGGGAATCTACTACTGTGGAAATAGTACTGTGAGACTTACCTAAAACACACCTAAACATAACCAAGTACACTGTGAACCTTGGTACTGTGAGCAAATTCACGTGCTTTAATAATCAGCAAGTGAGGCGGGACGCTGCGCTGTTTGCTAAATACATTCACTTCTATAATATGCCATTCATCTCCCGTGGTTGAGAGATAAATCAATCAGAGTCGTGTGTGCTTAAATTATTGTCAACACAAGGGGAAAGAGTCACAACCTTTTTAAAATGGATTCTGACGAAAGCTGCACGCTTTCACCCATTGCAGGCTCAGGTATGTTCTATTATTGTGGCTCTATTTTTCAATAATTAGCTTACACTAGCCAGCACTCTTTCATTCCAGTTTCGCTTAATGCACATTCGCGTATGCTTTCCCAGCAGATTTGGATTATAGAAATCCATCATGCGTACACACACAGCGTCTTTGCCATTTCCAATGGAAGTTGAGTTAATATGGTTTGGAAAGAAAAACTTGTGGTAAATCCACGCTATTTACCGCCTGTAGTCACTTAATCCCAGCTGAGTCATCTTTATAATGAAGGCACGCTTAGCGTGAAATCAAAGTTAAATTGGATATTGTCCGAACTAACTCAACTCTCAAGTCTCAAGGTCAAGTTACTATAGTTTCTCCTT
>VRMD01003745.1:0-10359 GCA_009872375.1 Sminthurides bifidus | reverse complement strand
CTACAGTTTCTGTCCCGGATATTCGCCATGTGCAATCTTGTTACAACTTTAGGAAAATTCCCGTCACCGCTACAAATGTAAGCGCCATTCTACTCGTATACGTCACTTACAGGTAGGGAATTGAAGCTGGCTATAAATAAAACTGTCGTTGCTTAATGCCGATTTACAAAAGAAATCAAAAACTGACTGATCTTTCCGCAGATTCCATGATGATTTTCGTAGAGTTGATGATTTTGAGGTGGAGTTAACACGTAGTAATATTAGGTGGTCAAGTTGTAATTCGCCAAGTATCGGAGAAGAACCCTGAAGTTAATGAAAGAAAAAGTAGGAAAAAGGCATTGTAGATCTCCGTGCTACAAAAAAGTTTCAAAGCTCAGAAACTATAAGGAAAATTGTAGAAAACACGCTGAGAGAAGACCTCGTTAGCCGATCTTGCTAAAGGATGAATGACTCGCGTAATGAGATTTTTTCCTTCTTAAAAACCCTTCTCTGTCCCTGTGACTCTTGGAGGCATGCACGACGTAAATATAGTTAGAGTGAAAATGTTACTTTCTCCACATAACACAAATAGCCTTTTGAAAGGAAGGAAATTTAAAAGCTCTTGGCTCTCACAGCTCATCAAGTTGGCGGACCGTAGATGAAAATAAGTTTTGCTGTCGCTTCCTTCTTTGCCCCTCATTTTTTGTTTCTGAGAGAATTAAACGGAATTTACTTCCTCTGGTAGTTGTGCCGGAGTGAAAAACTTTGCTTATGACTGGAAAAGAGCGGAAATCCTATTTCTCAAACCTCAATTGCGCTAATGAAATACGGCAAATGTAAACCTAATCAGCGTACTAATTCAATGTACATGCTTTTACCATTTTGACTCCAAATGCAATAATGCAATTCCAAGGTAGGAAGTGAGAAAAAGTGAATCTCATATGTGTTGTGCTAAACCAATCTCGTTGTAATGAAAATTTTGATTTATTTGTGAAAACTCCTGTGGGGAATTTCCTCTCCGCCATATTGTTTCTCAATTCGTTAGTTTTTAGTACCTCAAGAGTTAAAAGCCAGACATGGGACATTATTACAGAGGGTAAAAAAAAAAGAAAGGAAACGAGCCTCGTCCATTCCGAATTTCCAGTTCAAAACTGAATATCGAGAGAGAGTACGGAATTGGATGTACATGAATCAGATGTGTCGGTACTAATAAAGACTGCGGGTTGGAGTCAGAATCTGGTTTGTCTTTGGAAGGAAAAGGAGACGGATTGTTTTGTGTGGAAGTTGAGCCGCGAGGCTGGAAATCCTTTCGGGGACTGAGTATAGAGAGACATCCCCAATTAGTTGGTTTGATTGGTTCTTGTCAACGGTATGAAAATTTACTTAATGGAGCTGGAGATGAAAGAGGAATGTGTAGGAAGGACTTGGCTGATGGGCACTGGCTGGAGGAACAAATCATATGGCTTGAATGGGACAAAATGAACTTTTAAAACTGCGGCTGTTTCTTCTTCTGACTCATTCTTGTACGCCGTCAGGTTCCCGCTGAGATGAGAAAGAGGAAGAGAGAGAGAGAGCGAAGGAAGATGGTCTGGTCTGCCATGCCTGGACTCTGAAAGAGAACACGTCCGGGCATTTATCGATCCGAAGTGGTGGCTAGCTAAATATACATGGATGTGCATACTTATAAGTGCTAGTTTCTCTCGCTCTCCCCACGGTGCTTATTGGTTGGTTATCTGTAGAAGAAAGTTGGATAGTGAAAGTAACCAGAGTCCTTCCTTCATTGAATTTTTTCCTTCCCTTCTTTCTCTCTCTCTCTTTCCCCATTTCATTTGGCCGTGGGAGCAGTTAGAAGTTGTCTGTTATGCATAATAGCGCTTACTTGAGCTTCCCTGATTCCCATGAGTGTGGCCTTCTTGTTCTCCTCCTCCTCCCCATCTTGTGATCGCGGAGTATTTTCTCGCTAGCAGCTCAACGAACCAAATCAAAAAATATTCACCTTCGTCCAACCAAATTCTAATGCTTGCCTTTCTCCACCCTTGCCGAAATTGCACTTATTTTAATGATGCTTCTTCAACTTGTGTATGTGTGTGTCTCTCTCTCTCTCTCTCGCTCCTATCTCTACCTCAGTCTTTCCCAGCTTTTCCCCAGCCTATTTACTTCTCTCCACCTTGAAGGACGTGAAGTTGTAAAAAATTTGACTCTCCTCTCCATTTAGATAAATACCCGTGCATGGATGGGTGATGCTGAAGGAACTGGTCTCTGGTATAATTTTTACAGCTCCTCTCTGCTGGAATAAAGATGGGAAGAAATAGAAGAGGAAGGTGAAGGAACGACGGTAATTTCCTACCAAATAACAGCCAAAAGGATTCATCCATGCAAGAGTAGCTCATCAAGTTGTGCAAGAACCGCAGAGCTTTTTCTTTCAATCCACTACAGCTGCCACCACCACTGCCGTGCTCTCATAAGCGTTATACGGCCACGCATCATACGGACTGAATTATTTGTTCTCATCCAGTCTACTATTTAGTCCTGCATATTTTCCATCGTCCTCCTTCCTATCACCCTTCTCCTTCCACCCAGGGAATCGCCAACAACCCTTTGAGACCTGATCCTGCTCCGCTATGCATGCATGCCTAAAAAGGATTGTAACTGTTCCGGGTTACCAAAGAGCACGTCTCTCTCTCTCTCTCCTGCCTGCTTCACTCCTAATGAATATTTTAATCCTCCTTGATTCTCTCTTCATGAATCAGATTTCTTTTACCTGGCCTGTCTTCCTTTCACTGGCTTATCGCCAAAGCAAACGCTTACACACTCCAACCACTGGATCTAACTCGACTTATGCTCTTATCCACTCCCGCAGAATAAATTCATTAGATGCCAAGTATCCAGTATAATTTCACAACTTAATGCTCCGTCCTCACATACTTTCTCCTCACATACCTCGGTAGGTAGTATTCCTCCATTATTACACCACAGTCCTTCGTCAAATCCTTACAATCCGACTTTCTGTCCTCAACGTATCTTTTTAATGCCAAACCATTTGCTTCATGTCATTATAAACATCGTCATGATTCAATGCGAACAACAACTGCGTAGTGTACCACGAAGAAATTACAAAAAAATATATACTAAATAGGCAAACGTTCTGTAGGCCTCGACCTCGAATTAGTCCAACAATTTAGACTACCAGCAGTAATTACTGGCTGTAAAATGCCGTAAATATAATTGTATATGACAGGAGTTTTTTGTCCACGGCCATTGTAAATTGAATCGCCATAGCAGCGTCTGCATACCCCCTCCAAAGTTATTGGTGAAAGCTGTTGTCCCACATAGAGGACAAAAAGTCCACTTGCTACAAACAGTCCAGTAACCAGGAGAAAGTACCGTTTGACAGAAACGCTCAAACCTCACATGAAAGGTAAACAGGACTATGAAAGCCTTCCTTCACAGCCTCTTCTCGTACCATGGGCCAGTTCACGTTCATAGAGGGGAAAGCAGCTCGGGAAAGCCAAGAGAGAAAGTCGGACGTTACCCCCAGGAGAAAATAGATGGCACTACATGCACTCCTGCAATAGGAGTGAGTGAGACACCACGTCCAAGGATAGTGCTATATACTACCCGCGGGAAGGGAGTGTGTATCCAATCCTCGTGCTGTCCCACCGGACCCTCGATCCCCTACAGCCAATGCAAGAGGGGAAACGTCCTTCTTCTCTAATACTATAAATCTGCATCTGGCAGGTGGGTTTGGTACTCGCATGAGGGACTGGAAACCATTTAACCTTGATGCGGGAAAGAGCATGTCATTAATGCTTTTACGTAACTGTGTAAATAACTCGGGTAGATTGCCTTGTCACAGTCGCAATCATGTCACGAAGTAGGTGCCAAAGTCGCACTAACGACGTTACACAACCTCTCGCATTCCGCCTTTCTCAAACCTCATGTGTGCAAATGCGAGGAGGCAGTGCGACCATGAGGCAACGGGGGCAATATGACAAGAGCTAATTGCAAAGGAGTGTGGGCTGGATGAACAGGAAGGAAGTTAAAGAATTTTACCGTTAACTATTTTAAACTTTGTGCGATATTCTCCATAGCTACTTAGCCACATGACACTTGATGGATGGCAGTGGCTTTGTCTATTGTATTCCTTTAATTTCAATGCATGAATAAATTACGCTAATACAGGTAACATAGTCGACTTCATGAACACATTACGAGATGACTGTTACCTGACATGCTTTTAAGCAAATGTGTCAAGGAGGTGAGGCGGTAGCTGAACCAGGCACGTGTGTAATTCAATGCACTGGTTTCAAACTCGGTAAATCCGTAAAAGAGTTACGGATCCAGATATCTGATGGCGTTTTAGTCTAGTGGAAAAAATCCGCGAAGTTATCTTGTATAAAATATGTTTTGAATCGAAGCAGAAGAAGGCATGAGATGAGCATCCTTCTCCTCCAATACACAGTGGTAGATTAGAAGCAACTTTTTTTCATCCACTGCTTTTGAAACTGGTTAATCACAATTCGACCAGAGGGACTGCCGTACAAAAAGTGCGTGTGATCTAATAAGGCTTGAGATCTCACAGGACAGGGGACGAGTACGAAATTGCCGTGTCTATGGAGCTTCCTCCTTTGAAAATAAGGTGGCCAGAGCCTTGTTGCACAATGTGGTGATATTCCCATCAACTAATGAGAAAGAAATGCCGTCCCATGCGGGTAGTGAGACACGATGTGTAATTTCCTTTCCGCCTTCTGTTGTGCAAGCCTTGACAATTGGGACGAGGAAGGTTACAAGAAGCTGAGCAAAAAAAGGAGATCGGTTTCGTAACGGGGCAATGGGCCGAGAGCCAGGTGCTGGTAAAGATGACTTACCTGATGCTGGAAGCTAGGGACATCCAGAGCTGGTTCGGATCAAAAGGAAAGGGTGAAAAAAGGGCCGTGGAATTAAAGCGAAAGAAGAGGAAGAGGTAAGGAGATGAACGGGATATGGAGACGAGGAGAAGATGTTGTAATTCCTTCCTACTGGGCTTAAAAGCCTGGGTGCTTATTACATCGGAATGGAGCTGATGACGAGAGGGACTTGATAATTTCTATTCCCTGGTCGAAAGAAAAGGTGCTCACTCATGGAGGATTTTGTGTACGAAATAGCATTAGCCGATCTAAATGTCACGTAACCTCGGTCTCACCATGCCAGCTTCCCATCACAAGGAGGTGAGGCAAGGAAGGATGCTTGGCTCCCGGTCCTTGTTGCCTCTGATCTTTTGTGCAAGAAAGGGGATTCTCTCATTATTATGATGGAATGAATACCTGGTGAGGGTGAGAAAGATTCAATTTGGGATGAAAGAAGAAGCAGAGATTTTATAAGCCGTCGTCGCCGGGAATCTTCTGTTCGGCAAGAAATCAACAATACTATGCTGGCACAAGCAACCTTCCAAGTCAGGTTTCCAGAAGGCATATAGGTCCGGACAAAGGTGCTGGAAATATTTTATTCATCCAGCGGGTAGTAAGTCACCCGTGACTAAAAAGTGAGGAGAGGATGACACTCGTCACAAGCTGGCGATGTATGAGCAAGTGCGAGGAGATGGAAAATAGTGTGCAACCCCAAGTTTGAAACAGGGATGGAAAAAATTGTCAAGTCAACAACACCTGAATGTGAAACAGTTGAGGATTTTTTCAAGGACGCTTAATTGAATAATTTTATTTGATTCCGATGGATGAGGAAGGAGTTGTTGTAGAAGGATTGCTGTGAGGAAATTAAGGAGTGAAAATGATTTGAATGGATCAACAATTACACTGAATAGGACCAAGGGTACGAGGGTGAGGAAACTAACACGAGAAAAATGATTGCCTCTAGGAGCTTGGTTCCTTGAGGAAGGACTAATTACAACATGTTGAGAATGAACACTTGTTTCTCATAATTTGACAGCTAGCATACATCCAGGTACGGAGAGAGGGAGGGAGTTTTGTCTATTTGGGGATTTTTTTTATCAAAAGGTGTGTATGAATGAGAACATCTCGAGTTGTATTCTACTCCAGTAGATTAAGAGAAGAGGAGGTGAGTAGATGAAATTAGACTGTAATTAATGTTTAGGGTTGATTGAGTGAATGGGAAGAATGGTGTGGGAACTGTTCCAGGCGTCGTGCTCCTTCTCCTCGCTGGAACAGAAGCAGGCCCGAGACAAAAAGGAAGCAAAGTGGTTCCACAAGAAGCTGCCAGAAGAAAAGAAGATGAATGTGAACAAGTGATGCGGACATTTAAAAACAAGGAGCAGCTACGCATCTCCCGGCATAGACCTTGATTGGTCTACGGGCTAATGGGAAAATAGTGGGAGAGATGTACTACTTCCGTCCTAGCATATTCTTGGAGGAAAATCGCCGAATCTGCGGAAATAATACACTCCGAATAGGCAAACAAGTGCTAGAGCCGGACCGAGAGGCTAGACCTCCCTACCCTGATGTGGGCAGACGGGTAATATGCATATGCCCGGTTCGGTAGTCTGATGAGACCCAAGATCCGAGAGTGGTGTACAACTAAAGGCTAGGAGCAGAAGGGTGAGATGCGCACAGACTGGCCGAGGACATTAATCATGTGCGTGTACAATGGGCAGAGTAAAAAAGGCCCGAGACCCATCCTATTGCACCCCAGCCGGGAGATCACAACTTGGCATCGGCCTTCCTTGGCGACTACTCCTCTTCAACTCACAATGGCCGAGTCCAGAGATGAAGAAAGAAAAAGCTACAGAATGCTCGTACAAGGTTCCATCTCTCTCGTGATCCGAGCACGAGGGAGTTGAGACACACGTATACAGAGGTTTCCATCATTTTCTGATCTGTGATGGAAAGCTTTGATTGCTTGAAATCGGCTCTCGGTGTCTTGGCCGTCAGCCTGGCAGGCTGAGGAGATTGACATGACTGACTTTTCACTATGTGAGTGAAGAGTAGCGGAAGACGGAAGATCATTGCCAGATACGCTGTCTCAGCTCTAGGATGCGGTCTTTGCACAAAGCCATGTGGAGAGTTGAGACGGGCGGATGGCGGGATGGCTGGCAGGAAGGAAAGTGCTACTCTCTGACAAGATGAGCATGTAAGGAGGAGTGGGTGGGCGGTGTTGCTCCATGCTTTCACCGGATTGACACATGTGAATAGAATTTTCGCATGGAAAAACAAGGAAATCAGGCGTATAGTCTAGTAAGGACGGCCGGCGTTCCCGCTTGCTCTTTTCTCTGCTGACTTTCCACATCCGGCGCAGGGAATGTGTGCTCTGATACAATCTTCACTTCCAGTCGTAATTTCACCGCCATATCATTCCAGTTTCAATCCAGAGAGCAAACCACCAAAAATTACCGCAATCTAACTACTTTCCATATTGCCGACAAGCCTTGCCGCAAAAACATAGCAGTTCGTCCGAGTACCTCCATCATTCCATGAAACTTTGCTCGGGTAACGAGAACTATCATCTCTGATACCACTGACTGGTGGCTGGACTCTCTAATCCTAGGAACTGAGGACTGAAACCCTGGTAGTGACAGAGCTACAGTAGAAGAGTTGCACATCTCTTGATGGATATCAGTTTCTCATGTGATAATAAGGGATTGTAACCAATCCTCGACTTAAATATTCGCTACTGGAGATACGCAGATGAAAGACTACGGATGAAAACTGGCAACCGCATCTTCCTGTTGAGTTGGTGATGAATTTATTTTGTTTATTTTTTCCATTAATTCAATGAAATCACATCTCTACGCTCTCATCTCCTGGCGATTTCCGGTTTGGGTGCGTGTGGATGGAACGAGTTGCACTCCACCCTCAAACTCTTGAAGCGTGCATGACAATTAGCCAAGTTTGTGAGGAGACGAGAGCTGGAGCGTGAGGGAACCAAGTCAAAAATTACTAATTAGTCTCCATCTTGGAGGTGTTAGAAAAACAAAAGGATTCCTGCTAATTATAACTTCCGAAAAGTGGTTACTTCATCCGGTGAACCCGACCGCGGTTATGGGCACACACCCTTGAATATGGAGCTGGAGCAGTCCGTCGGCGAGTATAGTCTCAGTTACTTTGTGGCTTACAAGCCAAAGTGGCAGTTGGAAATTTACAAGGCAGGCAGTGTGTAAAGTCACTGCTGCTGTAAGAGCCACGAGGATGCCATGAATCATAGAAGCGTAATCAGAGGAGGAAAGATCAAAACGAAACGTCTTTTTGGCACACTTTCACTCGCTTTCCCTCTCATACCGCTGTGAAATGGGAGGAGAGGCATAAAGGCGCGTAATGACTGGAAATTATACGATCCGAAATGAAACTAGTACTTTGTGTCTTTACTATACTGTGCAAAGGGAAAAAAACAAGATACATTTACTGCTCAAACACTAGAAAAATGTTTGCCTTATCCATTTCGTATCCATGAGAGGAGAAATGAAAGTGGAGGACTGAACCACAGAGTGCCTCAACGTCCGCAATGGCACTGCACCCGAGCTATTTCTGTTTGTAATTGTATCTAAGAAACCATTAGTGTGTGCAATTTGGATGATTGGAAAGGCTGAAACTCCGCCGCGAATCCTTATTTCCCCGCACGGGGAATGACATGAGAAAAAGAATAACGATCACGTTATCCGCCTTATGTCGAACACCAATCAGAGGGCCTATGGTTTCCCGGAGAAATGGCAGAAATGAGACTCGAGCATTACATCTGCCTCCGGTATGAATTCAATGACGGACGGACTGTGTGTTTCTCCCAAACTCAGGCTCTTTCAGCATCTATAAATTCAAATAAGGACAAAGCATCGATGCAGATCCTGAGGCCAGGAAATTCAGTTGTTATTGGGAAAATTATCCTAGAGAGATGAAAGTAGGAGGAGGAGGAGACGTAGGGAACTTGTAGCTCTTGGATAAGCACGGAAGACGGGAGAATAGGATGGTGAAATTGTAAAAATTGGGAAATATCGAAGCGGATAGTTTTCCGAGGAGTGAGGAGGCATTTTGATCAGACTTTTGATATGGGATTGAGAAGACTCTGAAATTTGATGGATATTGCTGTGTGAGAGAGAGCGACAGTGAATCAAGACAAAGGATGTGGCCATTAAGCAGGCTACTTTTCTTTTACAGATACACACTACACTGCTATATATGCGGAATCTAATATTTACTGTTTACTTTTTCACCATCCATTTTGGCCGCCACGGCCTCCGCATTGATGAGCAGGGATGAGGAAATAGGGAAACGGCATCATTATCAGACTCTGTCTGTCTTCCACTCCTTGTCACGTGGTACATTAGCGAAAGAAATTCATCTGCATATAAATGTATAGCCGTGGCTAGGAAAGCCCCTTGAGAAAATTCTCACAACAACGGCCCGTGCCTCCTCAGCTTACTCCAGGCAAACATCTTCGCATAGCCGGCGAACATCGGATCAACATTTACAAACAAGACGTTTTTTTACAACATCATCTCCTGTCCCGCATCCCGATCATCACCTCTGTCGGTGAGCACTGCCATGCTGTAAACCATGGTGAACACATTTTTTTTCACCGTCCTCCTTCCTTCTTCCATTCTCATCAAAAAAACAAAGATCACCACCTAATAAGACAATACTGCGTAAGAGTCTCTCGCCAATACCCAATCTCGGATACATAATCCCACGGAATCAAACTTACTTGCCTATCATCCGTCCGTCCCCAGGTTTCTAATACAGGGTCTTAAAGAAGGATGTAAAAATTTCCATACAAACCCTTTGTCAATTCTCCAAAGACGTACATCCTACATAATCCACCGAGATGCCAATCTCTGATACAAAATTCAACCGTTGGCCTTGTTTTTTATTCATACTTGCCGTGGAAGATTGCTACAAAGGAAACGAGAAGATTTCATCTTCACAGAGTAACAAACATGCGAGCAAAACAACCAAGGAGCAGCACATCTCATCTTTCTCTCCGTGCAGGACATGTAACGTCTATTCAACAGTTTATGTACATATCGAGGTCCATGCATTTTTCTCCTGTACTTTGCCACAGGACTTTGGTATTTCCTATTCATTTGACGATGTACAAGATTCAAGGCACAGCTAAAGTCAAGCTCTTTGACATCCTACGCTTTCAATACTTTACAACTCTGTTTCATGGACTTTTACACTGAGTGGAAACCCTGATTGAAATTACAGGTGAATCATGACATTACAGCCAACAGGTGCTCTGTTAAAAAATACATTCCTCATCTGTTAAAATCCAGCAATTGAACGTACTGCACCGCCTCTCCTGGTAAAAACAGGAGATCGGTAACTCCATATACTCGGTATTTGTTCCAAAATGAAGTAATTCCAAACACCAAAGTCACTACAGCCTTCAGGAGCCGTTACCCAAACTGCACTTTATGACTGCGGTCAGGAATTTGATCGG
>VRMD01003744.1:0-10359 GCA_009872375.1 Sminthurides bifidus | reverse complement strand
TACAACGCTAATTCGCTTTTGTATGAACCTGTATAAAAGGAAATAGATGAAATGCGTGGGCAATCTGATCTCCAATCCTTGCCATTTTAAAAAACGGTGACCCAATGCCGAATTGGCATCCATCAGTCGACATTATGGAGTTTGCGATTGATAAAAATAAATCATGTTTCAGTTTAAAGTACCTTGGAGCGTGTGCTGAACTAACTCCTTGATAACTTTTAGAATGCGTGAGCTTTTCACTGATCCTACGGCTGATTCAAAGTCAAATGCACGCACTGTCACAAACAGGGGCATCTTTAGAGAGCTTGTCAAAGCGAAGATACTGTTTCACATGATGACATGATCGGGAAGAAAGAGAGAGACTGTTTGCACCACCTTGAATGTTGAGTATGTCTTGCTCCTTCGACTTTCTCCGGATTGTTCTTGCTCGTTGGAAAATAGATGCTAACGAGCAAATATTTCTATTCAAACCAACGATTTCTTTTACCAATTTCTGTTTTATAATATCATCGAACCAACAACGCAAAGTCAAGCATTGAACTTTGCTGGCCATAGCCTGACTAACAGTTCTTACAGGACGAAACCTCAGTAAAATCTTGCTTTTATTCCTCAACCTTGTAACGTTAGTTACACAATTACTAGACCTCTCAGTCATCTCTAGCAGAGACAATTTTTCTGCCCAGTTTTTCAGGAATGCAACAAAAAGCAACATGGACTTTGTGTCAGCCTTTTTCCTGTATTGAAACTGTATGTGCTTGTACACAAATCAAGTAGGAGGAGCATCAACCGAATATTTGTTTCATGCCAGACGCTTAGTTTTCCTTTCACCTTCCTACCCTTAAAACGTGCTTCATGCTCCCACGCCACATAGAACTTCCCAATAATGTTAGTATACGGCGCAGAGATTTGGACACTTTCAATTTGCTTTGATAACAAGTGAACCAATGTCTACAGCAAACTTGTAAAAAGAAAACTATATCCTAAAATTCTTATTCTTGAAAATGTGAGAAAATTAGATGATACAATATAGTTATTGAGCTTGAGAAAGAAATATTTTTTGTCTCGATCTTAAAATGACATGACCGTAACATCTCCATTACAAGGACCTTCTCCAGCTTCTAAGCATTTAACTTTGTGAACCAGTACAAGGAATATTTTGCAGGCAATATTTTGTGCATGATGAATCATAGCTGAATATTGACGTAACGGTTTTATTTTTTGCAGTTGTGCCGATCTTGAGCCTCGCCTTGGGAGCTAATGTGGATCCTACAAATATACGTGAGGGAGGCGACGTCTATTTCGAATGCAAAATACATGCAAATCCTTGGGTGTATAAAGTCGTTTGGATTCACAACGTAAGTATGAATTTGAAAATCAAAGCGTTTCCTGTTTTAGTCTAGTTTGAAGGTCATGCAATCCTTTGGCCATTGTTCCATCAATTTGCTTCCTGAACATCCATACCGATAAAAACCCTACGTTAACTCAAGGTCATCTTAATTCTCACTCCAATTTTAACTGGGCTACGGCAAGATGTTAAAAGCGAGACTTTGCTTTGGTGCGTAGACCAACTCTCGTCAATCCTAACAAATATATTACTGTCTTATTCACTAAAATCAAAGCCGCACAAAATCCACATTAAAGCAAGCAAACCCAAATACATTAAAAACGATCCGTCCACTGTTCAGTATACCAAGAACTGCATCTAAAAATCGACCCAGCATCAAGCGCTGCCAGAAATATAAACGAAGAAATACATAACTACAGGTTAACCAAAACTGGTGTGTATCATCTAATATTACTCGCAATATTAGTCTATATAGGGTATAATGGCGATTTTGTACACGAGAATTCTAGCGCATTCTTTCTAAATTTCAAGCTCATGTGACTCATCTACTAATCCCCTGCACCCTTCTTTCCCAGTCCTCTTCCGGTTTGCTGCCACAAGCTAGAGTCAGTGGTGTGATCTTGACACTATTCATGGATAAAAGGCAGGTAATTGATGCTGCGAGAACCGGGTCAAAACTAAGCAATCTCCATGGGGGACCATCTTAAACAAGGTTTATGGAAGGTCCGTCCTAAATTTACCAGCTGCTACAGCTCTGACGTGAATGATTTTTTGCACTTTCTGCAAAATAAAAGGCCGGCCGAAATTAGGTTCCTGCATCCTTTTAAAGAGAATACCCGGAACTTATTTATTATAGAGCTTCTACGAAAGTAGTCCCGCCATCAAAGAAAACTTTTCAACACTCCTTTTGACTATCAGCCGTGGAAAACAGGATAGGAATTTCGTTTCGACATCATTTCCAATTTATCATGATTTCAAGTATCCGGTCTTTTCTTTCATCTCCCGACTGAATTTACCCGCTCAATACCCACCACATCCATGTACCTGACTTCACCATCCACTGTTCAGCCATTATGGCATGGTGTTACATGCTAATCCGGAACTTACTATGTTTACCGCACCGCAAAACAAACAAATGCCAGGTTTGGCAATCCATTCTCAAGCTAACACTCCGCTCCAATCCATTCCTTTCATATACAAAACTGCCTATATAATCGCAGCCTTTCTATGACTTTTTTAAATTCGTAAAATTGATACTTTATTTTCCTCAAAAATCCAACCAAACTCCAACTCTAAAACGCAAGCAATGTTACCCTTGACTTTCCCAAGGATTTTCTCGGAACAAATGAAGGGTTCTCTGTCTGATAAGTGCGAATGTCCAATCGATATTGAACAGTTTACCCGATATTATCGAATTACTAGCAATAAAAATTTCCAAAACACAAAGAAAGAGCTGTACTTCAGCTATTTACCGCAACGTCAAAAAACTAAGGTGAACATCTGTGTTTCTTGAAAGATCCATTGTTGATTTTCCTACAGTCAATGGTAGGAAATCGATACTATGCATCAAACTGTGTTAGTATATACAATTGCGAATATGCAATCATTGATTATTTATGCTTGGATGTAGTTCGATGAAAAATGAAGTGACCGAAATGATGAAGAGTTTTCGATGGGATGCAAGGTGTAACGATGGAAACTTTTTTGACCTTGGATGATAACACTTTATGTTTGGCTTCTGACCTCTTGCAGGGTATCGTTGTGCAACACAACGCTTCCGCTGGGATCATCATGTCGAACCAGAGCCTCGTGCTGCAGAGAGTGAAAAGATCCAGTGGGGGCACGTACGTTTGTGCTGCCACAAATTTGGAGGGCGAGGGCAAATCCAACCCTGTGCAACTGAGTGTCATGTGTAAGTTTCAGAATTCAACTGTAATTGTTGCAATAGATAAAATTTGTCACATGCTACTCCATACATAACCTTCAAATATCAAGTTTCTCTTCCTGAACATACATTCTGGACGAGCCATGTAGTGCAAGAGACTTCACCTTTAAGTCAGAACCTGCGCAAAGAAAATGCGGCAAGCTCCGCTACACGTGGAATTCATAGCAACCGATTTTGCTCCAGCTTATTTTTAAGACTCCGCAGGACAAACTTTGCGATGTTCACAAGTCAGTCTTACCGACAGGGTAGCCGTTACTGCAAAAGTTAAGCCAAGACAAATTGTATTTCACCAACCAATTAGACGGCAGAGTTCGAATTGTAGAACACAGTAAGCAAATATGGCAAGAACAACTCATGCTCGGCTTTTATCCCGTAAATTGTATCGCAAGCAATTTTGCAGACAAAACCACGAAATAACTAGACATACTACTAAGTGGAACAAACTTGCTGCCTGACTTGAGTTAGAAAGCTATGAGGGGAAAATAAGGTTGGGCTGACGAGAAACTTTGAAGAAAGTTGTGAGCATCTCACTTTCTCCTAAACGGAAGTTCTGACGTAGGAACATACGTACCTGCGGATGAAAAAGGAAAAGAGAGATCTTTTCCAGGACGATCACTGAAAGACTGACGGAAAGTTTTTTGAACATTTTGTGTAGTTGATTTCTGATTAGAGGCAGTGGAGCGTTAGCGAGTTTCAAAACCAGCTTGTAAATTTGGTAACCACAAAGTGTTTGATTATCTTTACCTTGCAGATAAGCCAATGTGCAAAGTAGAACAGAAAAGGATTTTCGGGGTGGCAAAGGGGGAACAGGTCGAGATTGAATGTAAAGTAGATTCTTATCCAGAAGCCCATACCTTCAAATGGGCGTTTAACAACAGTGCTGAAACCATCGATGTCCCTCAGGTGAGCTGCAAAATTTTGAAATACGATAGTAGGCATATACTACACTTAAATTCGAACGCTTTACATGCTCATTTCAAAATTTGCAGGCTCGATACTCGACTTCTGTTGCAAATGCAAAACTTACTTCTTCAAGTATTTTAACGTACAAGCCGGCAACTGACCTTGACTACGGATCAGTAATATGCTGGGCCACTAACTTAATTGGGCAGCAAAGTGAACCATGTGTCTTCCACATCATAGCAGCCGGTAAGGCTTTTAGGCCAGCTTCTTTGCCCAAACTTCGGCAGCAAAAATTTGGAGCATGTTCTTTCCCAAAATGCAAGCAACATCTTAGCTGAAAATAATAAGACCAATACTCGTCTAATTTTTACAGGCAAACCGGATCCTCCGTACAACTGTTCCATACAAAACATAACCTCTGAGTCATTCGAAATTGATTGCTTAGAGGGATTCGACGGAGGACTTCCGCAGATGTTTCACGTAGAAATAATTGATGCTGGAAGTCCTAGGTTAATTGCAAACATGACATCCCCTATTCCCTTCTTCCCAATCACAGGCCTGCAGTCAGGGCAGAGTCTGAAGGTGTTTATTTACTCTTCCAACCGTAAAGGCCCCTCTGACAAAACGCTTCTCGAAGGTCAAACCATTCAAGAAGCAGAAAAACGAACTGGTAGGTTTCTGCCCAAGTCAGGTTACCCTGGTTAGTAATTGTTTGACATCTTTCGCTTGTAGCTGTGCTTGCTTTGTTACGTTGGCGTATTGTACTTACTTGTCCACGTAGCCTTGCCCAGCTTAACTACGGCGGCGGCTTTATCCTCTTTTTTGCCTAATGATCTCCCAATCTTTCGTGTAAAGAAATCGCAACAAAACTTTACATCGACACTGGCGATTACAGCTGTAGCTCGTCATATGAAATATAAATTCATGCTATCCTCGTAACTTATATTTCGGTTCCGCCAATTGCATTTCAGCACAAACATTCGGCGCGACCATTATTTTATTCCTCTCGCGACCGATATGAATAAAGTGCAGTTAGCGGTGACTTTTATTACGTTGTGATTTACTACCCGAAATGAAGCACGAAAGAAAAACCTAAATCTATCTCACAAAAAAACCTGAAAGTGAATCAAATGTATATAATCTCTTATACGTGACCTAAATGTTTCCTTTTCTACTATGACTCCTTTATCCATTATTTTACTTTTGGTGTGCAAACAGAGCAGAGACGCGTAACACGGATCAAGATTATGA
Organism: Sminthurides bifidus; assembly: GCA_009872375.1. Taxonomy (NCBI): domain Eukaryota; kingdom Metazoa; phylum Arthropoda; class Collembola; order Symphypleona; family Sminthurididae; genus Sminthurides; species Sminthurides bifidus. The sequence goes on along the minus strand of VRMD01003744.1, from coordinate 4,915 downwards.
AACTGTTTCCTTTATTCCAGCCGCGTCTGATGTAGACTTCGAGCTGACACCCTTACTGGGGGTATGCGTTGGCATCATCTGTGGTCTCCTAATAGTGGCAATGGGGATAATTCTTGCCCTGAAATTTCGCACTGACACGCGTAATCGTAATGGTCCGACTCATAAAGCTACCAAAACCGAGTACCGCGTGGAAGTTAGTGAGACAGAGGAAAAAAATCCAGACATTATACCTAGTTCCAAAGGTGAGCTGTTCAATTTTCTAGTTTCTGCACACATCATTTCAACAATAACCAGAATAAGGTGTCTAATGAATACCAATGGTTTATGCTCCCAAGAACCTGATTACTACTATAACACTGATGGAATTTTCAATGGGCCAAAACGAAATGGGAGTATTACAGAAAACTTTCGTAACGTTACCTACTATAACGATAAGGTGAGCTGCACTTGTCGACTCTCTGAAAACGTTTCCATCTTACGTTAATGAATCGACTAGCTTTTGCCACTAACTACAATAGAGATAAGTCCGTTCATAAAATTTGAGATGCCCAGAGCCACAATTTTCTCAGTCTGGTGAAGGTGCGTGACAATTTTCTCATAAATTTATCGTAAAATCTGCTTTCTTGCCAGAGTAATTCAGAAATAACTTACGCGGAACTGTGCCTGGATGGCAATTCCGGGAATCCTGCCGTAGTTAATGGCAATGGCATCATTAGTCCAGGCGGAGTAGGATGGTCAACCGTAGACCGGAAGCGGCGAAGAAACCCTGCCGATGAATTACCCAGCCAGACGGTGATTTACGCCACTATTGACCATTGTCGCCGAGCTAATGGCGAACCGCCCCACGTTCCTCCTGGTCATCAGCGTGAGATTGTATCTGTGAGAACCCCGCTGCTTGTAAATTCGCAACAAGAGAGTTGTGTATAACCTACTGTACTTAAGGTCCCTTGTGATCGAGATTACTACCATCAACCTGTAATAATAATGTATTGAATATTAAGGGTACATAGAACTTTGTATTTATCTCTTTTGTAACTATCTTTTCATACTACAATCGGTGAAAAGCAAAATTGAAACTGTAAAAGATTACGTCATTCAATTGTTGTCATTCCTACAGCAGGGTTCGTTACGAAAATAATTACATGTGACTTAAACTACCAATCTTCCTGAATCCTGACAGATTTTACCGGCTAAATTTTTCATGAATCACGGGAAACTTACAATATGTTAAATGCTTTCGTCTGAAGTTAGTACAAATTAGTATGTTTTATCATGCATTCGATCCAACAAAATTAAGCAATTACTCGATTTGTGACAGGCAAGCCTGAACTGCTCGGCATCAAGTCCTGGGTAGCAGATGATTTAAACTAGGAAAGTTTAATTTGGTAGATCTTCAGGGGCTGAACCAATTGAATTCATTTGATTATTAGTCGCGTTACTTTCCGAGGGTGCGACTCAATCCACAGACGCAGTTGTCTTAATAATTTGTAATTATTATTGTAACCGTATTCCTGTTAACCGGGTCATCACAAATTGCTATGCAAAGATGGTGTAAAAACAACTGGTATCTCGTGACCCGAGAGGGCGCTCATGTTCATCCTTAAGAGTAACGGCACAATTTCTCAGTTTTCTTCGCACTTAAAGACAGCATAGCTGAGTGTTCTAGGAAAAATCCTCAACGCGTGTCACTTTTTTCTTAAGGCTCCTTCCTAATTATAAAAAATATGCGGTAAAAAAATATATCGTGAGGCTTGCAGGACGCCATTATATAAGTGACTCCGGACTCAGACGATGCGATGAAAGTTATTCTTGTACTTTATGGTTACCGAGGAAGATTACTTATTCTCTATTTAAACGGTGTTTCATGTTTAACGTTATATATGAGACTACGTCACGTAATGTTGTAAGTAAGTGATGAGTATGATCGCGATGATATCGAAGCTCTGTATAAAAAATTCCTCATGCAAAAGTCGGATAAAATTATATTGATTCCACAAAGGAACATCTAAGGTACGAATGATTGAAGACTCTCAAGTGTAATTTTCTACGAATGCTTTATTCCTTACTTAAGCCTGTAACTTTAAATAAAGTCGGATAAAATTATATTGATTCCACAAAGGAACATCTAAGGTACGAATGATTGAAGACTCTCAAGTGTAATTTTCTACGAATGCTTTATTCCTTACTTAAGCCTATAACTTTAAATAATGAAATGAATGTATACTACTTATGTACTACGTCCTCCGATGCCAAATTTATTAGTCTTACTTTGACGAGCAAACACTAAATAATAAACTGAAAGTAAAGCTGAAGTTGGGCAATCCTTGATCGGAAGGCATTCATGTACCTGACTGTTGTCACGTTACAACTTCGCTGACGTGACCTACTGAATTCCATGGCAGGTTAAAAGCAATTATATTTTGTGCCATACTTCTTCTGAATGCTATGAGCATAAAAAAGCCAAACTAATACTTGACAAAATTCTCGTCTTTGGGAAAAGTACACTTTAAGGCAACCAATCTTTGGTTACCTTATAATGAAACTCATCACCATAGGGTCAAAGTATGGTGTTTTTGGGAGTACCCGAGGTACAACGTCAATCTCCTCTATTAGTGGCGATAGGTTTAAGACCAAATCCAGGTATTGTTACTTGTTACATTTAAATTCTGCCAGAAATTAGGCTTTTCTGGCAACAATTTTTTGGTTACCTTAAAGCATACTTCGACTCTATGGTGCTTAGGTTCATAATACGGTAACAAAACTTTGGTAACTATAATGTATGCCCCTTCTTCGTCTTCAAAACTGCATCATTCCAGTTTCTCCTCCATCTTCATTCACTCGTAATTCGGTTTAGCTCTAATAACAATCATTGGGACGTTCGCGGAAGAGGCTCAGGCTGGAACTCAGCAGCAAAATTGGTTTCTAACTATGTACTTTCGCAATTAATGATGTTGATGAAACAAGTACTGAAAATAGAAATAAGAACAACGATGACAATTGAATCGTTTAATAACCAATATTCAACCAATTCCGCTGATTTTGGTAGGGATTCCTAAACTATGAGTGGTGACGCACACAATACGATGGCAAACACCACGATGTACGTTTTAAAGCAATAAATTTTAGCTAAGTAAACTAATAACGAGGTGTGGCTTGTGTCCTAAGTGACTCGAGACGAACTGGGCGACTAGATTAATGATGCTCAGCAGCTTCCTTGGCTCTGATCTCCTTCCACTTTTGCTTGTTCTCAGGAGAGTTAGCTGTAAAAATCAAAAAGTAACTAAATTGACCACAATGCCCGGATCTTAAACTATAATACTAGCAAAAGCTTTTTAAGTCCGGATAAACCTTAACTAATGGATGCATGCACTCACCCAAATTAGAAATTTTGATGAACAAAGGGAAGCTGACGGCCCAACCGATAAACCACCACTTAAATAACCAAACGTTATTCCAGTAGTACCTCCATGGGAACATACCGAACGCGGCAGTAGTAGTATAAGGGTATTTCATCATACGCTTTGACCCTTGAGGAGGGATGACACCGGCCTTAGTGGCCCTGCAGGGTTATAAGAGAGGACCACTTAAGAATATTAAATATCGCCAATACCTTACAGCCGAAGAAACTTCTGCCTGTTGGCTTTCCATGCGCCGAAGAACGAAAGCAATCTCTCACTTAATAAATTTAACTAGAAAGTTTTCACAAAACTTTTGCTCAAAACATCATAAAAACACAAGCTCCAATTTGAAATCAATTTTAAAAGCTTTTTGAATCTACCACACAAAAAGGTAAAACACTACTACAGCTAATTTAACAGTTAACTTACAGGCTTGATACAGTATCCAAGAATGCCTTCTCCATGATGAAATTTAATCACAGTTAGCCCGAATCCGAATTATTAACAAGTTAACTTCTTCAAGGTGACCGCCACCTCCAACTCCGATACACACACTCGAATGCACGAAGAGCACCTTTTCTTGAATAAAAAGTCAATAAGATTGTGTTTATTAGTCTGGGCAGGCCCTATATATTCGAGACTTAGAATAGAAGTAAAATACATTTTCGAGAATTAGAGTCCTAGCGAGTCGGCAAGGAAATTAAACCGGATAAAAATAAAATTATGGAGGTGTTCAAACTAAGTTGTCACTAACTAAGCTCGAGATTCTCAACAGTATAGGTACAGTTTATGTGTGTGCAGGCATATGCGAACATGGAAGCGCCATGGAAATTGCCTAGAAGGAGCGAGCAGTTCATCCAAATGGCTCTTTGGTGTATAGTTGGGAGGAAATATCCGTTGGACGCACCCATGGGATTGTGTGGGAGAGAGCCAGGAAAAAGTTCTGCTGAGATAATGCCTGGGTTGTCCACTGATGCGTTTTTCGAGTCGAATTATTTTAAATTCCGGAGAGGAAAATTCCCGTCCAACTCCGAAGAACCCTCTTATTTCTTCTTATATCACGGCTAATTAACTAATTTTTGCAATGCACCGCTGGATTCCGATAGAAGAAGAAACGGACTTTCCATGTCCAATGGTGCCTTTTTCATAATTCTACGTTGCTTGTAGAAAAGATTCGCCGACGATTTATTTTGATAACTGAAAGGTATAAGCATTCTAAGGGGCACGTCAGATGAGGCTGGGTGCGTCGGACAAGCCCATATTCCTCAAAAGACGAATACCCCTATCTTTTGGCATGGGGTAACTGTGGGACGCATACCTGCTCCCAACTGCATAAATCATGGCTGGCACATCCAAAAGGAAAGGAAGGAGAAAAGAAGGAGCTGCCACCGACATGCGGGGGGCTAGTTAGTATACATAGCATTCTAGCATTGTACTGGGTTTTACACACACTGAGGAAAGCAGGCGTGGCTTAAGACAGCAGCAGCAGCAGGGCTGGGAAAACAGAAAAGACATAG
>VRMD01003743.1:0-10363 GCA_009872375.1 Sminthurides bifidus | reverse complement strand
AATCTGTGATACAGGAAATCGAATTTAAAAATAAACCAACCAAAATTGGATTGTTCAGTATGAAGCCATACGGATTTAGAAGTCCAACATTTCCTGTCAAAGCACGTTTAATGGCGGTTGCATTAAAAGTTGCAGCACTTTGGTAAAATGGAGCGATTGAAGCAGTTAAAATTCTTGTTACAAGTGTCAAAAAGTATGTTCCTATGATTAAACCCTGTTGCAATTGTGGTATGCATATCCGCCATCAGTGGCTTTTACCATGGGCCGAACTCACAGTGGTCATATCATGTGGCGTTTAATATCAAACAAGGAAAACCATAAATGCATCATATCGTAGTGCCGTAAATTATATTTTTGACCACTTGAATTATGTGTACGTTGCCGTAAGAGAAAGCAACCGCAGTAGAGCCTACCTGTAACTTCTTAACCGTGTTACGAGGGCAAAAAATCCTTGCGGTCGTCAAGTTATGCCTGCGTTGAGAGAAAATCAAAAGTACACCAGCAGGAATTCCTCCTGAAGGAGCAATCTACTATTGCACGGATTTGTTATGTGTGAAGATCATTTTGAACAGCGAAAAAAGTCACTCAAGTAGGTGAAAAGAATTGATACGAAAATGATGGGGGTATACCAAGAAAATATAATTTCTTTGCACTGACTACTTGAAGACGTGAGCCTGGGCTTGTGAACGAGACAGCTTCCAAGCGTGAAATACGGTCTTCGCTTCAGCTGGTTTTAACGGCATTACTTTCGATTGGTATGCGATGCTATCGATATCGTAATTGAGAGATGATGTTATAAAGTTGTTACTCTTTTGCACACGAGTTCACACCAAATGCAGTGAATGCAATTAAGGAGCACATTTAATTAATTGCGTCTTACATCGTGTTGAACCAGTCAGTGGTACACTTTTATATAATGTTATCAACTCAATTTTTTCATCTAACGGTGTAGAAGTATCGCATGCTCTGATTTATGCCATCCTTTTCCTGCAGATTGCCCAGTGTTTGGCCCACATGCAAATGACGTTAAATGAAATCTGTGGCATTGGTAAACCCACCTGTAGTACAGTTTAACGTCAGGCCATACTATTGAAAGGAAGCGCTTGTTCTTGGGTTTGAAAAAAATTGGAATATTTGTAAGGATGAAAGGGCTTTTTCAGTCAAGTAACCGCTCGAAGGTGAAACCTCAACGTTGGTTGGAACTGATGCCGTTGTATCTGATTTGAGTGGATTAGAATTTTACTATCCATGCATCAGGGTTTGCTATGCAACCTGCAAACGCTTAGGTAGGAGGGACTTCGGTGGTCGTTTAAGAAATGAATGTACCTTTTGGAGACAGAAGTGGTATAAATACAACGACCAATCTGAGGTAGGGCATCAGTTTCTTCAATCTGTTTCATTTAGTTAACAGCAAAAGTGACATTGTGTGATCATTGCAACATGAATCCTCTAAAGGTGCGTGGTGGAAAATTGTACCAGGTTTTCAAATTTGGAAGTATTTTGACGGCTACTAGGAATTGAGTTTCTTTTGGAAGTTTGTGTAATTGCTAATGCTAACGTTCATTTTAACACAACTCTGTACGGCTTCCAGGTTTCCGTTCTGCTGATGATGGCTTTCGCAGCCATTTCGGCAGAGACCATGAGTCGGGACGCCAGTGACAACGACGTTGATATGAGCAAGTCTGCCGCCAGTTAGTGGCTCTGACGCTCCCATGGAACTGGAGAGCGAGTCTTCGTTGTCCAAGCGAGGAGTTAGCCATGGTTGGGGACATGGTGGCTATGGACATGGTCATGGTGGTTATGGACATGGTCATGGTGGTTATGGACATGGTCATGGTGGTTATGGACATGGTCATGGTGGTTATGGACATGGTCATGGAGGCTATGGACATGGTCATGGAGGCTATGGACACGGTGGTCACGGACATGGGCATGGAGGCTACGGACACGGAGGTCATGGACATGGGCACGGTCATAACAATGGATGGGGCTGGAAAGGTAACCTGGACATGTTTGTTTTAAGTTTCATGTACATGAATGCGAAATTGTGAAAATTGAGACACTTACTCTTGAAATGAAAAAATCTTCTGGTTAAAGGAGCTGGATACGGTAGCTACGGTTACGGATTTGGAAACGACTATGGATCTGGTCATGGACACGGACACGGTAAAGGATACGGGCATGGTCATGGTCACGGAANGGTTAAAGGAGCTGGATACGGTAGCTACGGTTACGGATTTGGAAACGACTATGGATCTGGTCATGGACACGGACACGGTAAAGGATACGGGCATGGTCATGGTCACGGAAACGGCTGGGGATGGGGCAAAGGTTTCGGATACGGCAACTACGGAAAGAACTCCTACGCCTACACTCACTTCTATCCTCAAGAACACGGTCATGGACACGGTGGACACGGTCATGGTGGCCATGGATACGGTCACGGTGGGCATGGACATGGTCATGGTGGACACGGTCATGGACACGGCTGGGGAAAGGGATACCATGGTTAAAAGGAACGGGACTGATGAGAATTACTTATGGTTGTTTGATGCTAGTCTAACGCAAAGAGTGTTACTTGTTTTTGTACTGAGTTTGCAATGCATCTCACCAATTGATTGAATAGATTTTTCCTAGTCCCCCTAAAAAGTTTCCGCCTCGGCATTCGTGTAATTGTGACTAAACTTGTTGCCTAGGGTTTAGCACACACCTAACGACCTGAATGTGCTTGTGGAAACAATTTTCTAATCCCTCTCGTTGACAATCTGACAAGGTAGTTCAAAAATAAAAGAAAGAATCGTTTATCACACTACTCGTTTTAAATTAGTTCAATTACTTCAACTACATCATGATGCACTTAAATCGTTTACATAATTGCATGACGGACACTTGAAACTGAAACCATGTTCGAATTAAGAATGGAATGGACGCAAGGTGCTTTATTGCTCTGAGGCAGTCAAACACATGAATGATATGCTTCAAGCAGATATTTTTAACCCTAGTTCAACAATTTAAACCAACAACAAGACATAAATTGTGCTGAAAAGCTCCTTTCTTACATTTAACCCCAAATCACAAGAAGGTAAGGTACTTAAAGCTCCTGATGATTGATTAAAGCGAGAATCTCAATTTAGCAGTAGAGGTCGATCAAGACGTTGGTTACCACCAATCCGTTCAAGGATTTGAAGCAGCAAAGGTTTTCATAAAGTCACCGAGCTTCGCCACATGCTGAGGAAGCACTGCATTGTAGATAGAGGCACGGATTCCTCCAACAGATCGATGTCCCTTAAGGCCGAGGTAGCCCAAAGCTTTAGCCTCCTTGAGGAACTGGGTTTCTACATCTTTCGTTGCATTTGACACGGAAAGGTACGTTCATTCGGCTACGTGACTTTGGTTCAACCACAGTTGAGAAGAAGCCGTTCGACTGGTCGATTATGTCGTACAAAAGTTTAGATTTTTCAATAGCGCGTCGCTCCATTTCAGCTACTCCTCCATTCTCCAAAATCCAGTCAAATACAAGTCCGACGGAGTAGATCCTACAGTGTCAAAGTTCATTGTTAAAATGCTATTTCAGCCTCTGGTACATGCCTAGGTCTTCTCGTAATCATCATAACATAGTTCCTTCCTTCAGCAATTAAGGTTGCAGCAACCTCAACGACCTCATGAAGACAGTTGAATTCAGCTGCTAGACTTACGCAAAGCAAGGAGGAGTGTTGTACAAAGAATTTTCCTTCGCCATGATGTTGTAGCTAAGTACGGATGGTGTAATGGGCAACTCCTTGCCCAGCAGGTCTTCACGAACGATGACAATGGTAACTCCAGCAGGTCCAATGTTTTTCTGAGCACCGGCATAGATGACACCGAACTGGCAAGAAGAAAATTAGACCCATCAGATTAACAAACTGAAGGATTTACATACTTTAGACAATTTGTTTGACATACTTCAATGGTTGATTTCATGTCTCTTTCAGGAAAAACTGTTACCTTAGAAACGTCAATTGGCCTAGAGAAAATGTTTGAAGACATGTCAGCGACAAGTGGAACTCCGTTGGTCTCTGGGATGAATTGGAATTCTACACCCTCAACCGTTTCATTGGCACAATAATAAACGTAAGAAGCCTCCGGGTCAAGCTTCCAGGTGGAGGGGTCAGGAATGCTGCCATACTTGCTAAGCTTTTCATGGACCATGTTGGCCTGTCCATACTTGGCAGCTTCCTTCAATGCCTTGGCGGACCAGGAGCCTGTGACGATGTAGTCAGCCTTGCCAGTTCTGCCAATGAGGTTCAACGGCACCGCGGCAAATTGACCCGTACCTCCTCCTTGGACAAAGAGGACTTTGTAGTTACTAGGAATGTTTCTAGAACAATGATACAGAAATATGCCGATTATTTAAAATGTCATTGTTGCGGCCATTACCCACCCAGATTGATGTTTTTTGAAATGTGATCAGTGATCATTTACGAACAAACTTACAAGAGTTTCCTCGCCTTCTCAATGGTTGCATTGACAATAGCCGTGAATTCGGGTGACCTATGGCTCATCTCCATAATACTGACATGGCTGCCACCCAAGTCCAGCAACTCCCTCTGGGTTTTTTCCAAGACCTTGAAAGAATATTTTCAAACATATGATTACATGTCAAATCATCGCTAATTTAACTTATTTTGTTATTCCCAGACCACCTGAAAAAGTACTCACCTCACGAGGAAGCTTGGCAGGCCCGGCGCCAAAGTAAACGTATTCACCCATGTCAGTTAAATTTTTTGAAGAACTGCTGCTAATTTTTACCAAATTATCACGACCTTGCGAGCACTCTGTACTCAATTTGGCAACGGCAAGTTGCTCCTTTGAACTACGCCTCTGGAAAGAAAGATTGGAGCTGACTGCATCACGTGCTGGAGCTCCTCCGTTCCTCTGGAATTCTTGGTCGTGAGATTTCCAACATTCATCCGCATCTCCTAGCACTGTTGCTCTTCTCCAAAGACCAGATGACCCTGAGATTTCTCCCTGACATCCCTCCTCTGCTGTTTCGCTCAAATAGCATCGTACGACAATTCTCTTTATCATCTCCACCACATTTGAGCAGACTAGCATTCTCATGCAAGGGAGAATTGCGAAGCTTGAGTACACTGGCCAAAACCTCACTGACCAAAGTTTCTGCATAGGCTTCTAAAGACATGGTTCAAACGTTACTTAGCATGTCAGGATGTAACATGTGCAAAAATGGGTACTGGTCTTTTCTGGATTTGATATGCGCGAAAAAAAAGTCAAGTAGTAGCTACTGGATTCCTTGGGCTTCGTACTCCGTTGGTAAGGCTGTCAAGCTGACAGTTCATGGACGATTTTGTCAACCTCAAGTGAATGCATTAGATGCACGATATGTTAGTGAGAGTGGCCGCATGTGAAAGACAATGCCCGGTTTTCCTCAATTGCTCACAGTAGTTGGAGTAAAGGCGGTTTGGTAACTTGCAGTTTTAGGTGCAGTTTTAGCAACCCGGTTTCACTGCCAGGAGAAATGCTTCAAGTTAAGAGTCATGCAAGTAATGCATTAAAGATGGTATCGTGGAATTCTCACTGCACCGGTTGCAAGCATGCAACTTCACTCATGTTCACTACTTTCCTTCCTGGTAACCTAATTTCTAGTCCGCAACTACACTGTGAGGTACCGCAGTGACCTTGTCCAAGTTACGTAATATCGGCAGTCTCCCTAACGGGTAAAAACCTTCAAGGGCAATAGGCTCTGCTTGCCCCAAAACCACACTCCACACTTAATACGAAGCCGTCGCTGGATAAGAAAAATTTGTTAGCAATAAAGGAATATTGCAAGTCTCGAGAAGCTCGGACAATATGCTTCGATTCTCAACTGAGAATCACTAAAGTAAAAGGTTAAAAACTACTCAGTACTCGCAAAATGGCGAGCATTGCCTTGTTTCTGACTGAAACCTGACTGAAACTAAGTTGCTAATGAAAGGTGCGAAAGCTAATACCGCGGAATATCTTGATACTTGGATGCTGCAGATGAGCAATTTGATACAATTCATTTAATGTTTCATGAATAACGAAAGAGGGTAACAAAAAGTTTCATGTCCTTCTGCATCATATTCGCAATGGTGGAACTAGGAAAGGTAAAGCAGAGGTAAAAGACAGTTTAACGCATTGGAGTACGGAGTCTGAACATGTTTACAGCTCGGTGGAATTTGCACTAATTAAGTATTCCCCAAGGTGATGAGCCAGCAGCACGAATTGTGCAGGTAAATCAGGAACTTTCGTGTGGCTCGCAACAAACTGTACACAACGAAGGCTCAAACCCGCATCAGCTGGCTTTGGACTGTGCGTCAAACTGTTTAGCATTCATTAACAGAGAGGGGAGGATCTCAATATCATATTTAATCAGTTGTTGGTATGGGATTAGACTGCTGATGTTGCTTGGCAAGTCTCATCAGAGAAAATGTAACTAAAAGTGTGGGAATAGTACATCGGCGAGTCGCTCGAGTTCTAACAAAAAGAATCAATGACAGTGGAGCTCGTAAGTCGTAAAGAAATCTCATTATCTCTGCAGTGGCATACTAAATACTACTTTCACACTGGACTGAGAAAGGAGAAATACGAGCTAGAGCTGGCTTTGTCGGAGGGTATTGACTGACCTGTAGATAACTCATGGATTTGCGAAATTACTCCTACGTAATGATCCTGAAGAGACCTACAGTATATAGAAAACATACTTTTGGCTACATTCACTTGCCGCAAATTCATTCACCGTGAGTCAATAGCTCCACAAGTTTTATTAACTGTAGGTCTTAAATACAATTGCTAGTGAGGGTGTGTCTCTGCGTTATTAGATTAAATCTTAACGAGTTATATTTAACAAACGAACGAACCAATAACAAGGGTATTGTAGCTCATTAAGATTTAAACAACCGCTTCAAAGCTTTGCTGACATAAACTCAAAAAATATCTGCATCTGCAACTGAGCAAGTTTGTTAACAAGTTAATATCAGCTTATACACTATCTGCGCGTAGTATCTGTGCTACATTAGCGTGAGTTAGAATTAACCTTTATGTCACTTTCCTGCATACCAATGTACATCAATGTATATCAGCTTTAACGGCCATTTTGAAGGGGCATGAAACCATCTACGCTGTAGCTGCAGCCATTGCTTGACTCGGGCTAAACCTCCGATGTCTGGGCAAAAGCTTTCTTTACAATAAGGTTCAGAGGATAGGAAAACACTACCTTGTTTTAGAAGCGATTGTACTGCCATGCATAATGCAGTGATTCACTTTGTTTCAGCTATAAAGAAAGATTTGTTGTACCGTACCAATTGTTTCAGAATGATTTTAGCTCAATCAGACCTACATTATCACGGATCAAAAGCACATGTACAAACAAATCTGTAGGACGATAGCTCAACCTGATTGGGTATCAGCAATATCAACCCATTTCCTTAATTAACCTAGGTTAACAGTGAATAAAATTTGTCATAATATACACATGAGAAAATTTCGTCGCCTATGATGGACTAGTTCGACTTTTCAAAGCGTTGAAAATTCTTCTCGCCTGGATCCTAATGTCCTCATGAGAGTGCGCTTCGAGGAGGCTTTGAGACTTCTCTTTTACTCTTTCAATTGCGTTGACACCGAACAAAGCTGCATACCTGGACAATCAAAAAAATATTACAAGATATAGAGCGTACACGATAGGAACTCAGAAATAATTATGATTAATGATCAGCATTTAATCCTTGATAACAAAAACGTACATTGTATCTGGCGACGCTGCCTTGTCTTCAGCAGGTAAATCTTCCGTGGGATTCAAATTATGATGTGTGGCAGTAGTTGTGAGATTTCCTAAGAGTGTGACTAGTCGTAGTAGGATATCAGCTGAGTCCTCGGAATCGTCTAGCAGGTACAGCAACCTTTTTGGGGCCTTAACAGTTAACACATAAAGAATTAAAACTTAAACTTGAGGTGCGACGCAAATCAGGTCAGAACTGTGCAATAGCAATTCGAAAGTTTTTTATACCTCAGCAGCAAGAAGACTTGGCACCATATCCTCATTGGTTGATAAATTGACAAGAACCTTTAAGGACTGGAGTTGCAGGGGTAATAATGGAGAATCGACAAGCTTGTACAGGTTGTGCAACGAAGGACAAAATTCTTCGTGCCAATCAGGACGAATCGCTAAATTTCCTAAGGTAGTCAATACTGCTTCAACAGTTTCTTCATTTCCGTCAGGTGCGTCATCGATGTATGATAGCAGCATGGGGATAGTGGCCTGGACCAGAAAATGATTAAATCCAATTTCATTCTACATTTCTGCTTGACACAACTTCAATTCATTTGAAGTATTATGCTTGCGCAGCATGCAGATCTACTGACCTTCATTTCTTTTTGGTTTTGCTCATTCAGCGCCATGTTTCCAAGAGCTCTTATTGTTGCCAGTCTAATTTCGCTTTTAGGATGGGTCAATAAGTTCTGCAGTCGAGATAGGCATCCAGCTTCACGTAAGTTATTTTGATTCGATTCTAAAGTGGCCAAGTTCGCCAACGTTATTAGAGCCCGCTCCAAAATACCTTCGTCTGGCGCATACAACAATGCCACCAAAGCTTTCGCCTCGTAAGAATCCATAGCTCTAAAAGATAAACCCAGGTTAGATGTTGTTCTCATGAGCATGAGCAGATACAACCCAAAATGTATTATGCACCCAATATACATAAACTAAAATTTAAGCTGACAAAATTGTCCACCCTACCGTCCTTTCAAGCTAAGTTTCTCAAGCTTTTCTTTCAATTCATCAGCTACAGATGGATCACCCATTCCTTCGGCGGGTGCAGCAGCTCGATCAGGACTTCTCTTAGCTAATGACTTGCGTGACCATCGCTTCCGCACAGGCGAACCAATATCGGCAGGAACTAAGGAAAGATTATCAGAGGAATGACTGCTGATAAAATGACGGATGTCAACTGGGCTCAATATATCGAGGTGAGCTCCACGGTGATCCCTACAACAATACAAAGGGTTATAGTTATACAAAATCAAGTGGTATACAAGTCAATGCATCATTTGAAAATAAATTATTAACTCACTTGCAAGCTACGCGGACCCAAATGTTGTGGATACTTCCCTGAACCGCCTTGAAGGGCAAGCATTGTATCGGCAAAGTGTCTTGCTCGGAAGTTAAGCTCCCGGATTCGTTCCTGTAACGCAGAAAATCATGCAAGTTCAGGATAATTCACGCTTAACTGCACTACAGTAAGAGAAATGCAACACCTATTTTGGTACATACTTGTACACTCAGTGGTCGGAGTATTAGTCCAGTGCCAGATGCATCAATGTTTCCAAGTAGCGCATCAGTTTGTGTGGTTTGTGATAGTCGTCTAAAATACAGTCTCGCTTCTCCTTCCGGATAGGTAACTGTTACAGCATTAGGACAGAAGTAAACAAATCAGACATATCATTGCAAACTAATGTCAAGCATTTATAATTAGTTCAATTTTTTTCAATACGAATGATCTGTAGTACACGATAAATGATTACAACCTCTCAGATGGAAATTGATAGCTACTTACCATCTCCTTCTCTATGTTTGCGCCGATGAAATGCTGTTCTTACGACGGAATAACCTACATAAGCAAATCCAGCAAATATAGCAGAGCACAAGGCTACTTTGTTAACTGTTTTATCGGTGGATGAGCCTCCGGCTGACGCCATAGCTATATAGGAAGATGGTACAATCAGAGGAAGATCAAAATTGATCCAAAAAGTAGACTTGACTAAAACTGGTACTCAAAATACATCTTCAGCAGTAGTGGCTTCCGGCAAGCAATTCCCAATTCTTGATTTGAAAGCTGCAATTAAGCAAAACTTACGTCATGTAACAAATTAATGCACAATTTTAAAGTACCAGAGATGACATTCAAATAAAACTCCTTATTCGACCTGGAATTAATTATTTTGAAAAAAAAATGTTTAGTTAATGTTTTACAGAGTTACTTACTAATAATTGCGTATTTGAAGTCTAAGTCTGTGACTAACAGTGAACAATTTACTAGATATTTCAAGGTTCAACCATGAGTTTTCACTAACCAACCGCCACTGTAACAGTATTAACGCGTTGACAAATTATTGTATAAGTTACACAATGAACCAGAACTTGGCCCAAATATTTTTTAGTTATGCCATGAAATGTAACGGGACTTCAAATTTTAACAGCATGAACTGCTGATAATAGTGCATATAAACGCCATAAGGAATTTCAGATAACTGTACCACAAAATTCATACATTAGGGCTGGGAAATGCTATTGAGAGCTCTAGACGACGAGTATGGGCGAGAGGGGGAGGGGGGGGGTTCGATCAATACA
>VRMD01003742.1:0-10364 GCA_009872375.1 Sminthurides bifidus | reverse complement strand
TTTTACATATTAGTTCGACTTTGCCCACTAAATTGGAACAATTTGATAACTTTCACACTGTCTGCCAAGGAACTTGTGCCACATTCAGCTCGTAAAAAGCCTTCGCCATGGGCTTCCTAGACTAGAGAGCTGAACTGTGTTACCTTGCATGGTGTTACAACGTTTGTATTTCATTGCAAAGAAGGTTGTCGCAACTCTTACTCGTTTATCTTGTGGACAGAATAAGCGGCGATTACCAGTAGCGAATCAAGAGACTGATAGTAAAACGCGGGAATTCTAAGGCTGCGGTGAGGTTTTTGTATCAATGCCATGTTCAAACGGATGACGAACGTGTTTACAAAGCGTACCATTTCTTCAACGGCTTTAATGCGAGATTTCACGCAGCCGCAAGACGATTTCTCGCGCATTTCACTAAATCATTCAGTCCAAATAAGTTGAAAAACTTAGATTGAGGTAAGTAGAACCAGACATGAAGGGTGAGCAACGTTTGGAATGAGTCGCCTTCTGCAATAACCTGAAGCATATGGCGCAAGGTGGTACCTCTGCCTCAACGGAAAAAATCCTCGTCAAAACACCGAAATGGCGGGGTTGTAGCAGTGCGCTTGGGCGTTGGCAGAGGGCTCCACCCGCCGATTTACCGGCACTTTCCCCATGTTATTCCTGCCACAACGACAAGCACATGCTCAAAAAACTTTCTCCTCAGCCACTGTAAAGTAGTACGGACTAGAAGTACAGTTGATGCTGTCGCGGTTCGCCGCTGGGTTGTTGTTTGGAAATTGGCAAGTTATTGCTTCCAGATTGCTGCCTCCGTTTCCGATCCAACCTTCATGACAATACGGAAAGCCAATCCACGTCAATGGTTCTTAATTGAGCATGTGGATTGAATGAAAGGCATGCATGAGAAGCAGATGATGGTCGTAGACTAATAGCCTGGAAGAAAGAAACTTTGATGTATTTTTTAAGCTTGGACTTGAACGGAGTCCTTTTGCACTACAAGGAAAAAAAACGTTACATCTGCTACAGAGCTCGCTAAGAATAACGACTTGGACTTGGGGCAAGAGCTACATGTCTAGCGTGTCGCAAGGTATAGAGAAAAGCCGTAGTGTGTATGTTTTTGCTGGGAATTCCAAAAATTTTATTGCCGCCGCATTACCGCGCCTCTCGCCTGCAACAACTTCTAACCAGGTGGTTGATCTCCCCTGAAATCTCAAACCGAGCTTTTTACATGACGATGAGTGCTGTGTACAAGTCTTTTTTAAACCGGACACGCAGAACGGTATTCTCATAGAACGGAAACCGGGCTCTGTTCCGGTACTGATGAAAAATCAGTCTGCCCTGACTCGTATTTCGTGAAGGTTTGTGATCACGTCGGCATTGCTTTTTCTCAACAATCCCTTGTCCGTATCGTAATCTGTAACTGTGATCCATGGTATTTGTGCTGAACTCATCCGCCTTGCAGTAGTTGCAACTACTATCACAATTTCGTGCTTGGAGCATTGGTCACAACCATGACCGGTGTGATTGTAGCTGGATCCTTCTCCATCCCGGACCCCATACACAGGAACAACAAAGAATTGTGAGTCTCTTTTTGATCTATCAGCCCACCATCTTGCTAACTGTTAGATGGGACAGGGAAGACCAGATGGCAGACGCTTCGTCTACTTTCACCGCATAATTCAGAACCAAGTTCAAGCCCTTTCTCCGCTCATACCCGCGCTGTCTTCCAAAACACATAATGAAAGTGGCTTGCTCATCAGCATTGAATTCTTTACTGGAATTTGATTTCAGTCCCTCGTGTCCAAGTTAAGTCATGTGTCGCAATATCTCGTCCATGCCTCGATTTACCTCTCGAATGCCTTATTGGTATTGGCATTGTCACGTCTTTGAAACTTTCTGTTTCTGACAGCAATTGACATCTCAGCTTAGTCACTCCTCCATAAAGCGATAAGACATAGTAAT
Source organism: Sminthurides bifidus (assembly GCA_009872375.1). Lineage (NCBI taxonomy): Eukaryota > Metazoa > Arthropoda > Collembola > Symphypleona > Sminthurididae > Sminthurides > Sminthurides bifidus. The sequence continues at coordinate 8,405 of VRMD01003742.1, read as the reverse complement.
TTGTCGTCCTGGAATGAGTAACTTCCATGAGGTGATGCAATTTTTAATAGATGATTACCATAACTGGAAGCTGGAACTAGTGTATTTTATTCATTTAAGAACCCTAGAGAATACTACGGCCTTGTTTTTGTCATAGATTTAAAAATAACTCGCAATGTACACGAACCGTTGAAACGGACTCCTTTTTAAGAGGTTTGAAAAATTCACACCGGACCTGTCAGCTTTGAAAAGTTATTGCTGTCGGTACCTTGGGTAAAAACTCAGTGACGGAAGTGGTTCTAGAGTGAAAAATGTCGCCACACATGGGGACCTGGTAGACCCTGGAGCCTTGTCCTCTCTTCTGGAATGCGAGGCCCTTGACTCACTTCCTTTTCTAGTGTAGTACGATGAGTAGAGAGAGGAATTTTTCTCCTGTATTTTCCCTCCGTTCGCCTGTCCTAAATCCATCCGTCTAACAGCTATTGTTTGCGACTCTCACTGAACCAAGTGCTGTCTTAAGAATATTCCTCATGGCGTTCACGGCAAAGCTACTTGTAAATACACATTGTAAATATGTCGTCTTGCCATCTTCATCCCTTTCTCAAACTCGACTGGCCACTGGTCGTAGTGAATTCCATCTTTCACCGCTCTCAAATTCTAGCGTGACTGGGCCAAGCGATACGTCAACTTGTAATGCTCGAAATCGAATCCAAACCTTAATTTCACAATCAGGATGGCTCTGTCACTTCAGGATTTGACATACTTCGTCGAGCTGGACTTGGAAACAACAGGGGCTCATGCGACGCATTTCGTATGACACTAATGACACTTCTTTACCAGTTTTATATAAGTCAAGTTCGCCTACTCCTCTCATTCTTGGACATTCTCTGTTTTCGTTATCAACTTTCTTTCCAGCCGGGAAAATGCTTAGAAAAGCGTTAGTTCTTATTTTTTCCCGTCCTTCTTCTTTCTTCCAGGCATACATTTTGAGAGAATGAGACACAGGAATACTGCATGCATGACTACCAAGACCGTATGTACATGCGATAAAAGGGACCTGGAATCTGCCTAGATATTCTCTGACTATTATGTAGGTAAAGCCGCAAATTTTCCGCAATAGAATGAGCCTGCTCATAGTCTGGTTACAGGAACGGAACTATCTCATCACCGCTCTCAAGCCTCATTCTCTGATTCAAATGCATGCAATGTGTGGAACTTTTTTCCAAGTTGTTGTATAGGCTGAAATACGGCAACTTTTTTCTTATGCACATCTTCCAACGCCCATAAGATGACATGCTGAAAGAGCCAAGTTGTGAAAATTCATCAGATTACGTTGATTTATAGTCGTGGAGGATTTATTCCATGCCGTTTTTCGCAGTCTGAAATTGTGCTCACAGAGGTTATTTATTTATCCCGGCGTGACAGTCGCAGCGGTTCTCCAATACGACGACATGTGAGCTGAATTTCCATCTCGTGAGACGTGCGTACGTTCCTTCCTTACAAAGTTGAGTGCTAATCACATATTTGATCTGTCAAGGATCCAACAAGCAAACGACATTCAATTTGAAACGCAAATTTACGGTACAAATCTTGGCCCCGCTAGTACTTGACAATGAAACTTTGATTTTTAGTTGTGGGCTATTCAAATATCCTCCAAATCACATTGTTGTCAGGTACTGCACGAACACGAGGTTCGAAAGCTAAAGTGGTAGTGAAGCGACGTAATTGAGCATAAAAATTACGAGTCAAAGTTAATTTCCTGATTCAGAAAATCAGGTTTCCAATGCTCCTTCTGATGCCTTTGGCTCGATCACAGTAAAAGTTCACAGTAAAAGTAGGTTTCATTGCAAACCCAGTTTCAACAGTCTACAATGCTCCATTGCGTGAGTGGACACCAAATGTATAGTTTTTGGGGAGGCAGGAAGGATAAAACTATGTGAATAATTTCTTGAAGCCTATGGCGCCAAATATTTTCTCTCTTAGAAAAACTCTGACACATCAAGTCCTCCAAGGCCAAGTGCACCAAAGGCTAGTGGACTATAAATTAGCTGCTGTAACGAGAAAGGAACCTTTTGTGATCACATTTTCCTTCCGTGTCCTGAACTCATGAAGCGCGTCTTACGCGGTGATGCTTTCATAAATCTTGAAATTGCTACTTGCTAGAACACTTCCAAGGACAACTGCGTTACTCATTCGAGAAAGGCGGATAATATTTACATTTTGTGCAAAACTTTTAAAACATTTCCACTTTCTTTGCTCAAATGCTAGACTTGATGATTCGTTACGCCGCTAACTTGAGAGCTTACTTTGATTTGGAAAATTGCATTGGCGATGAAGAAATACATTTTAGCAATGTTGCATTAAAGTGTCTTTCATAAGTTGGAGCCGAAACGTGAACTCTGTCATATCTAAAAGTTAGCATGAGAAGTGAAGCGAGCCAAAGTGTACAATGTATGCATCTATGCAGCAGTTGGCAGACTGCTGCAAGTTGAGAATTTTTTACAGTGAAATTCCATAGACACACTAACAAGATAAAGAGATAAGACTGAAGAATTTTTCTGCAGCGAGGCAATGTTAGGTCAAGCTTTTTAGCGAGCTTTGACTTTGGTCTTTGTGTGCATAGCGGACTAGGACTTACGCCTTACATCCGCTCATGTTGTAGACTGATTTCGCAAACAAAAATCTTTTTCTGGCTACGCGTCATACTCCTGCGCTTTTGCTCGAGGAATAGTCCAAAGCTGACTCGGTTCGAGAGAGATGCTTTGTTAAATCACACTGTACATAGGGCCGAGAAGAAAGTGACGCATTGCGTCTCTCTTCTCCCCACAGTGAACAGAAACAGCTACACTATCTGATGGTCACTGGTATATGCTTACTGCTTTGCTTACCTCTGTTTGGCTTTTAGATAGAGAGCAATACGTTCTTGCATTGGGTATACGGAAGAAGCACTTTCTCCACTTTCTCCATTCCGTAACCTCGCTAAATTCACAGAGCATAAACCTCCTGCCCTCCATGAAGAAAGGGATGGAAAGCTCAGTAAGCTGCTTTCACTCCCCCCTCCCCTGGCGCTTAGTGCTTTCTTCCTGTACAGCATAGCTACATACGATGCCTCCTTAATTCCTTTCCTGATCTTCTATCAGACTTTTTCTGGTGATTCACACAACGCGTAGGATTTTCAAATAGAATCCTGTATTATGACCACTGCTTCCGTTGAATTTCCATCGCCTTCTGTAAGTCACAACCACCCTAATATATCACTGCGAGATGCAATACACACGGTGCATGTATTAAGCTCGCTCTATAAACTTTTCCCTTTTACAAATTCCCTGTTGAATGCACGATAAACAAACATGGTGATGCATTTGTTCAGTAAAGCTTCTACTTATCCTGCTAATTGCGGTGAGGCGTTGGTCCCTTTATTAGCACGAACGGTTACATGGGTAGTACAAATTGTTTGTCATGGAAACTTGGTGCAAATTGTACACTGTCAATGTATTACTTAGCAGCAATTGTGGAACAAGACTCATGGCTTGTACCAACAACACCAAGGTTGTACGAAGATTCTTAATTGGACTACCAGTTAAAATATCAAAAGTTAAGGATTGCAAGGTTAACTGACATTGCTTCAAATGATTCTTTTCCCTTAAACATGTAAATAGTTCTGTACCAGGGCGGGAATCCAGGTGCAAGTCTTATTAAGGGCTTAGCTGTATCTCTCTCGCCGTAGAATTTTCCCTTGGAGCGAATTTCGTTTCTCTCGTCCGCCCCTTGATGGCGCTGTAGTCGCTTCATGTCTATGACATGAGGGATTGGAAAGTGGTGCTAGTATGATAAACCCCTGGCACAACAACCCAATTCCAGTCCAAGGATTCCATCTTAACCTCTCTTATTGGGCTGAGTGACTTTATGAAACCTTACAATGGCCGTGTCATTATTTAGTCAGCTTATAGGTCCGAGAGTAAAATCCTTTTACAAACTTGAGCTTAATTAAATCATCCAGCACCAAACATTTTAATCACTCAAGTGATCCGCTGCTTCACTTTCCAGTACTGGCACAACATGTGCCAAAATCGTACTACTTTCCCGCACAAGTCTGTGAGGAGAATATGGAAGCCATACTTCAATGAAAGGAGGGAGGGGCAGTTCAGCTAGGACAAGCAGCAGGTCGTTCGGCATTAAACATGTCCTTGCAATCTGTTATGGCTGTGGCAAATGATCCACAACAAAATTTTAATTCCAGACCAGTTGAATTTGAGTCTTGTCGTGAGTGGAATTCCTACAACAAAGTAAGTCCAGTTTGGAGATGCCACACATCCGTTAGTATGATTGATGGAGTGATGGTGTAGCACATACATAGAATTGGAAAAAAAACCTTCACTGTGGTTTCAATAACGGTATACAATTGGGTTTGATGATGCGACTCCTTCTTCCCTGACCGCTGATATAAAGTCCGACAGCTGGCGTGTTCCAAAACTCATTGTGTACAATGAGTGTAAAGGAGAAACATAAAAGGTAAACTAGCTCCTAAGGGCTTTTTTCCCGTAACTGGGGAGCAGATAGATCCCAGCATGTGCTATGTGCACGGCACACTGTCTTACGAATGGCCGTCTAAACATTTGAGAATTTTTCAAGAAAAGGAGAGTTATATTTGACTTGGAAAACTCAATGGTCGTATTGTAAGAATACGAGGATGAAATTAGGCAGTCTGACAAGCGGATTGGAAGCATGTGGAGAAAGTGAGCATGGTGAAGTGAGGCAATGCGGTAGCTGTAGTGATGTGTTGCGATCCCACTGCTGATGACGATGCGGTGCGGAAAAGCTGCGCAAAGACTGACCAAGGTTGTAACGTTACACCCGAGGTTTTGCCAATCTCCTGCCCATGTAGTGTCACCCATTTCTCCTTCTTCCACTCGCTTTCTCCACTCACTAGTCTTATTGCGATCCTGCATTTGCACATTCATTCACTCGCCGCTACGGAGCGGCAGGCAGGCGTACGTGAGGAGTACGGTAGCAGCCTTGTCTGTCAGACTAATAAGCTAAAAACAGAATCAGAGTACGAAACTATATGCACAACCATCGGCTGGATGGGAAGAGACGAGCGAGTATTTCTGCGGCGAGCTCCATTGCCGGGGACTATTCATAAATAACCGAGGTTTTGATGGGTGAGCCACGGCCGTGACGGTGTGGACGCTTCCAGCCTTTGATTCCGTCTATTGCACATATCCGTTTTCTGAATTCCTCTGTGAAGGAGCGTGGAAAGGAGAAGCGCACCACCGGAAACCGTTTGGTGAGAGTAATTTCCTCAGGTTGAATTAACCACATAAAGAAATGATAGGAGAAAGTAGGGTGAAGAAAATAAAGAATTGCATCAACTCTTACCGCTCCCTTCGGATTTGTTTGTTGCTCCTGGCTCCGCTGCTCCTGCTGATAAGCTTTCTCTCGCTAACGTAGCAGCAGCCAAGTCACATGCTTTTACCTTGCTCCAGTTTTACCTCACTGGGTTGGTTCATGTATCACAAAATGGGGAAAGTAAGCTGATGCGTGACTAGCTCCCGCTCCTGTTCCGAACAGCCGATGGAATCATGCCTTCAGACTGCCTCTTCAAGTCCTTTGTCGCAATGGCAGTACTTGTTGTTGGTACAGCAAATACCGGCAAATTTACCTACCCATTTTGGAGTGAAAAGGAAATCTGATTGCATTACTAAATGAGCTGAATGGGGTGCGCGGCTGGAATGAAAAATCTCCAGTGTTTAGGTCCAGACACGCTACACTGCTTTTTCACAAACTCCCACCACCGAATAATTAAAGCTGACTAAAAGTTTTGAAGCAAGCGAAAGAGAGAGAGAGAGAGAAAGACGCATGAAAGAAAATGCTCCACACACAGACAGAGAAAAATAGCGTGCGTATCTACAGCTCACATCGACTGCCTCCTTTCTCTCCAGACTTTCTCCACTGGCTAAGTAGCTTGGTGCTTGCAGTCAACGCTCAGTTCCTGCTCAAGCTATCTTTCGCCGTCTAGTGGTTTTCATAGGCTGTACAGCTCGCATCGACTGCCTCCTTTCTCTCCAGACTTTCTCCACTGGCTAAGTAGCTTGGTGCTTGCAGTCAACGCTCAGTTCCTGCTCAAGCTATCTTTCGCCGTCTAGTGGTTTTCATAGGCTGTCAGGTATAGTAGGTACGGAGTGAGGCGAGCATGTCGCTCTCTTATTACCAATGCTAGAGTTACATGCCACGGCGCTCTTCTTCCTCTTCGCCCTCTTCTCTTGTGCAAAGGAACGCTCCCGGTGTCAGCACTGGCTACAGAGGTGCATGCACGTTTCGTGTAGACGTGCTTGCTGCTGCTACTTTCTCCAAATGCTTCACTGACTTTATGTTTCCCATGTTTATTGTGGGAAATAACAACAGGGGCTCTCTCATTCTCACTCCCAGTTTGTTGACGTGCAGAGGTGATTTTGTCAGCAGAACAGTGCATATTACTCTTCTTTTGCAAAAACTTTTAACTCGTCATTTTTCACTTCCCGCTCAAACCCTCCCCATTTTGTCGGATTCAAACCATTTCGACTTGACTGCAACGTAAGCTTCGACGCCCAAGTCCCAGGGATGGATTGACCAGTGCCCGCATCATGTAATCAGTTAATCCGGTCGATTTATAAGCTTGTGGGTTTGTGACTACAGTAAAAAACGAAGGCTCTGATAGATAAAAACTAGGCAACAAGACATAAGTTCCAAGGAAGCTAACTTGTCATAAAGCGCTAATTCTTCGCCCCGTGAAGGAGTTACAAAGGAGTACAAATGACTGGTGCGGCTCCTGTACAGTAGCCGGGATTGTGCATTTGGAGGAATTCAAAAGGAGTGCGTGAATCCTTATCTTTTTGCTGGATTTCTCATGGAACATCAGCTCTGCTTAGGTCAAAACAGAGTGATCTGCAGCAACTGTGGAAACAATCCGAGCCCCCGGCTTCACTTTATTACTACCCGTCCTCCACCCGAATCTTACCCGCACTGTTTCCATCCTCCGGTCTTCATCACTCCCTTGACTCTCACAATCTTCAGCGTCTCCTCCACCTAGATTTCACGAATCTCTCTCTGTTGTGCTCCTACCAACAGGCTTTGCAACCTGCCAGCTCCGCATTCTCCTCCAACATTTGCTTCACAGTGCATCCAATACAAAGTTACGGCTCCGAGCAGAACTTGCGAACAACTGACCAAAATTCAGTGCCCAGTTAAAAACAATTACTCTTCCTTCAAGAACGAATGTCTCCATCCCACTGAACAAGGCTTGCAGGACCAAGTTAGTCCGGCCATTTTTTTCACTTGGTGCGCTACTATCTTAAATTTTATGTCACCTCGTTATGTGACTTCCTCCTCCGACCTTTCGGGCTGGATGATAGTGTCACAGTGCAACATCTGAACTAGATTACTAACAATTTCAGCCATTGTCTATGGTTCCGGGACGGTGCAGACCCAGTGCATAAATTCTCATTTCCTTTAAACCTCCAACCTACGTGACCTTAGTGAACATTCGGAACATTTTCAACACGTTTTTAATCCGCTCATTCCTTCAGTTACCGTCAGTAACGACATCCAGCCCGACTTCTGTTGGAATGAATTGAAATGCAAAAGTTTCATGCTGATTCAGCTCTGGAAAAAGCGTGACCTTCACACTATCAACTGTATCGTCTTCAAGTAGTGGAATTCAAGCAGGATTCAAAAAGCAACAGCTTTTGAAGAATAGCCACAGACACCACGCGGCATCTTTACATTGCTGATATTGCCGCCTGTGCAACAGTTGAGCTACAAAGTTAATTATTTACGGTGATGTATCAAGTGCTACAAATGACGCCGCAAATTCGTAGCTCCTCCCACCTCTGACCAATTCCGTAAGTTAATTAGAAGGCTCGGATTATAACGCGTCGGTGTTCAGCCTTGCGAATCGATCATTCACTAAATGCATTAAAGATACCTTGCTGAGTGTTTCTGTAAGTGCATTTGCGCATTTATTCAAGCAATGTATTGTCGTTGTCCGGCTCACCGAACGAAACCAAGGGTGCAGAAAATTGCCTAAATGCAATCCTCATAAAAGAGTGTCAGTGAACCAGACCAGTTACTGTCAAACCATTGAGGCTTTTTGGATTCTTGGCCTGATTTGGCTGCATCGTCAACGACATTCCGCTGTATTAGATAAAATTCAACGTGTTTGTAGCACCGCACAATCACGACAATCAAGTTGACTCAGCTAGTGAAAGTTGCCATTTTTCTTTGCTTTGAGGAAAAACAACTGATTCTTGTCACTATTTCTGTCAAACGAAATGAGTGTATATTACAGTCAAAAAGAAGGAGAGAGCAAGACCTGAGAGAAAGTACAGGAGAAACGTCTAGGCTATGGGAATAAGAGACAGGACATTTATAATTGAGCTGTCAATATT
>VRMD01003741.1:0-10365 GCA_009872375.1 Sminthurides bifidus | reverse complement strand
GTGTGGTTAAACTCATTCACGTAAGAGGAACGGCTTTGACTTCTAACCTCCCGCAATAGATCTGGTGCATTTACAATGGCCATAAACCACCAAGGAATGAAATGTTTGGCTCTTTTCCTGAGCAGTATTCCCGATAGGTTAAATTAATGTAAGACGATTATGCACACAATTTCTCTCGCAGCTAAGTGAACTTAGCTTTAAAAACTAGTTCACGGCGACTTGGGGCCTAGGACTTGATTCTAGAATACTGGAGGAGCAGTTCTTCTTGAATTTGAATTAGTTGAATGCAAACGTTTTCTTCAGACCAGCAATGGCAAGAAACTATGCGGCCGCCATCTCTCATCCGGGGATCAAACCTCTGTACCATGGCGTAATACTGGGAAGCTCGCCTAGATGTGTCAGACTGCCATGTTGCAGAAGTCGGAAGAAGTGAATTTTATTTCACGGCGAATGGATGTGCCAAACCTTTGTGCCAAAAATTTGTCATGTGGATCCGGTATGGAGACTTTGTAATGTGAGCCTCCGTGGAAAAAATCCGCTTCAAAATGTTTCCCTTACGCCCATACGACTTGAGTATTTGTACCGCTGGTGAAAGCCAAGCGGAAGTGACGTGGGCCATCCGGTCTGTAAAGCAGCAACTTTGAAATAGTCTTTCTAATATTGCATTATAATTTCAAATAGGAGAATGTTTCCCAAATTCTGATGCAGGAAGACATCCGCACAGATTCTCACTGCGGCTTATCGGTTCTTCTAACGTGGCTGTTCTTTGATGCGGCTCATGTGCTGAGAATCTTGGCGAAAAGATGGAGGAAATATTTTGAAAGTTAAATCAGGGCCCGGAGCCATGAAACCGGGACATTGTTTGTCGGATCAAAAAAACTCGGGTTGTATCGAGACATAATTTCGGACTTGCTTTCAGTCGCGTGGACTCAGACACACGATCTTGAGTTTCTTGTAGGCATGCATTAGAATGATTTTATTGTTCTTTGATGCGGCTCATGTGCTGAGAATCTTGGCGAAAAGATGGAGGAAATATTTTGAAAGTTAAATCAGGGCCCGGAGCCATGAAACCGGGACATTCTTTGTCGGATCAAAAAAACTCGGGTTGTATCGAGACATAATTTCGGACTTGCTTTCAGTCGCGTGGACCCAGACACACGATCTTGAGTTTCTTGTAGGCATGCATTAGAATGATTTTAAGTTTTTCTATACCTTACCATTGCCTTTGTGAGGGGAAATGTAAGTTTTTATGATGGGTCGGACAAAAAGCTGGTTAACTCGAGCAGGAAGGATGGAAGCAAACCCTACATTTTCTATCGGGTAAATATTACCTGACCAAACATTGCGCTCGTGTGCAAATACTTTGGAGCAGTAATTTCGGCAAGAGTAATTGACATCATGAGTACCTCCAGCCAGACCACCACCGTCCTTACAAATAGCAGGCATAATTGAATAAGACCTATAAGCAGAAGCAATGATGAATGCTTGAATTGGTTTGGGAAAACAAACTTCCTGCTTCCTCCACCTTTACCCTCTGGCCGAGAACTTGGATTCCTTTTGGGAAAGATTCAGGCAATATAAAGTTTCGAACGCACAGTTAATCTAAATATTATGCAGTGCTTACATCATCAGTCATCAGTCCAGCCAAACACCTTACAGTCCAACCAGGCGATAGATACCCATCCTATGAAGGCGATACTCTGGTTAATTTTATTGTTAAGGTCGCCTCACCAATAATCTCATGGGATAAGGGGACCTAGAGCAAGGGTTTGAACGGCAATTCGGCGTCACATGTTTAAAGAGGTTTGGCTATTTACTGTTTTTACTGTTGTAATTCTACTGCTATTTAAGATGAGGTGCAATGGTGTCATTCAATGTTGCCCACTCCATGATCTGCGGTATGCACTCACCTGTTTGAACTTGCGATGGCGTTTGAACAGTTATATAACGTACTTCTTGTGTTGATAGCGAATAGTAGGTTGGATCGTAGTGGTTGTATCGCTTCCTCCTTACATAAACAGGGAAAGTATTCCATGAACGAGAGCCCATTTCTGGTCCACATTCCTTTCCCCATGGTGAAACTATTAGCAGAGTCATTTGACATGATAACATTCCTTTTGCCTTGGATATTCAATCTGTTCGATCCGCATCTCTTTATACTCTGAGTTGACTTTCTCCCTGATTCGCTATTTGAATTCCTGAGCCAGCAGCTTTTTGTCCAGCGGCATAAGTTGATTCCTTGCTTACATTGTGCATCACCTCTAACTTTAACCTTTAGCTGGAGAGATGAAGATTGAGTTGACTTTCTCCCTGATTCGCTATTTGAATTCCTGAGCCAGCAGCTTTTTGTCCAGCGGCATAAGTTGATTCCTTGCTTACATTGTGCATCACCTCTAACTTTAACCTTTAGAGCTGGAGAGATGAAGAAAGGCAGCGTCTCATCATCCAGATAGCATCTCTTCTTATTGGGGACTGGGCATCCCTCCGTTCGATTCCTGCAGAGGAGAGGACATCCAAGGCTTAAGAAATTCCTGGTAACCGAGCGGATGAGCCTCTGGTTTTCCTTGTCATCCTAACCATTTGAAAGCGGATTGTCTCCAGTTACCAAGGGAAGGATCATGCTCAGATGGCACTTGAAACTTTTATAGCATAATATTTATCCTCCGTTTATAGACGGAAGTGCCTAGTTGGATTTGCCATTCGGGAAAATAAGAGCTTGGAAGAAACTCGGCCGACCTTATCAAGTTTCTGGCTTCTTGTTACATTACCTTCCATCTGACCTTTAGACCACGTTCTGGGATTGCGGCATCCCAGGTATTCAATCCCTATTGCCGTTCTGTTGCTCCGATGAGGACATCCGACCAAGTTCAAACGAGCTTCAAGTGGAAAGCATAGCTAAAATTATGTGGACTTGCACACATCTTATGGGAGGATTCCCGATATAAAAACTAATAAGTTATAAAAAAAATGGCGAATGTAGACAGAGACGACTAGCTTCCATGACCGATTTGACATTTTGATGATGGCGATATCCTTGTGCCTTCACACATTTGATGAACCCCTCATGCTCGTTTGCTGTAACTAAAGGTTACAGGTAGAATGTGTTGATGGTACTACGGATGGAATAGAGTGGATACAGATAGTTAAACATCGCGGTGAGATGGTCACTAGGTAAAGTTGTGGGTCTGTGAAGCCTTTATAAAGTGGCTTGAGTCTATAGTCCTCACGGCTATTTTCGCCGCGGAAGTAGCCTTTGAGTGGGAGCAGTAAAAGTTGACAAAAGATGAGAGAGAGAGCACGTCCTATTGTGTTTCTCCATGTGGGCTGTTGGGAGACATCTCATCCTTTGTGGGTCATTGAGTACGTGAGGAGAGGAGGCTGCTTATAGCCATGTTGTCTAGGCGGATTCCATTGACTTGAAAATGAGATAAAGTAAAACCTTGTTGAGATTTCCGTCACTGACGTCTGCACCATAACTCAGCGAGGCGGCCTGATCATCATATAAATGCGTGATAACGCCTTGTGAATCCCACGAGATCGCTGAGGGATAATACGACTTAGTGACGACGAGGTAGGAATATATATATATGGGAAGGGAAAAAAGTTTTAATTTATCGTCCTTTTGAGCCAGGGAATCATCTCGGCTATCTGCTCAAGAAAGTATACCAGGTGTTGGCAGAACGTATAGCTGGTCAGGAGTCAAAGATGAGTTTGACTCGGAAGCAGTACTGGGAAGTTTGGGAAAAAGTTCTTAGCCGAGGAGGAAAACTACACCATGGCGTGTGTCTTGGTAAAAGCTTTTAGCTCTTGGGTTTGTCGCTCAGAGCTGAAACTGCTTGTTAGTTATTTGGAGTCGTCTGATATTTGTTATTGGTAACGTTTAGTCGGTTGGGTGACTGCAGACGTGAGCAGCTGCCACGTTGACCTTCTTTCAGGGAGTGGAGGTAAGGAAGTGGAGATGGAAAGTTTAGTGGTGCTGTGAGAGGACGGTTTAGTCGCATTTCCCAGGGTGCGGATAGTTGCAGTTTATAATTCTGTCAAAGGACAGAGTAGAAGCTGACAGGATGGCAAGTATGTATGGGATGGTGGGCGAAGGCGGCACGCACTTGGGAGCTGGTTGTGATTCGGGATGCTAAAAATACGGGGAAGAGCTGCGGAGGTCTGTGACTACGAGCACGGCTGACTACATGTGCCGTGGAGAAAGGAGAGACAGACGGGCGGTCAGGGAGACGGAGAGGGAAATAAATAGGGAGAAGAAAGGGCTGAAGGAGGTAAAGGGAAATTACAAAGGGAATACCGTCCGAGAGGAAGGACACGTAAGAGTATATGGTCCAACATCCGATTCTTTACTGCACCGCACTAAAAGCTGTGACCGAAAGATGCCCGTGTTTACAGGGATTTGAAGCAAGGCTGGGCTCACTTCTCGGGCTGGCGGTGTGCGTTGAAGGGAAAGCAGTGTACTGGAATCCGTACACGGAGGGAGAGATGGGCGAGAGCCACGCGAGGAGAAAGAAGGTATAGAGGAGAGATTGGATGGAATGTGTGCGAGGTTGTGTGATGGAAAGTGTGTAATAAGGTTAGAGGGAAATTCCCCCACTACTCCCTATTTTGGAAAGAATCCGAGGCAGTAGGTATTGAAAGCGAAAGAGGGAGAGAGAGAGAGAGACAGTGAATTGCACGCGAATTTCACCAGGGAGAAAGTACACAAACATGGGACGGAGGGGGAGAAAGTTGGCCCAAACTCTGATCCAAGGCGAGAGGGAAGGGAGAGAGAAAGGAGCGAGAGGGAGAGAGAGAGGGAGAGAGAGCGCGGCGAGGAAGCGAGTTTAAATGACGCAAGTGCGCAGGGGAAACCAGATACCCAATCATGGTTGTACTTTTAACATTCTGTGAATCTGGTAGCTGGGAATCGTTCCAGGTTTTATGAAATTTCTCCCGTTGTTTTCTCCTTGTCGGAATCGCTCACTACCTCTCGGTCTCGGTTTACTCTTCCTTATTCTTTATATTTATGTGCGGAGGCAGGCAGGCAGGTCCGGGTGTGTAGTGTCTCTGCTACTTTTGGTCCTTCCTTTTTGGCAAAACGGTGTGGTGTGCTGGAGCGGAGTAGTGAAAATGTTCCACGACTTCCTCTTTTCTCCACTTGCTGTTGTGATGCACTAAAATTTTTACCGTATGTTCTTTCAGACGAGTCACAGGAGTTGCCACAAGTGGAGCACATCGGACAGCTATCCGGAGCAGAATGCTGCATATGAGTAGTTCACTACCCGACACTAGTGTGTTCGTCCACTCGGTCCAAATCTCCGCAACCAACAATGTACTCGCGGCAATCTCCGCAAATCAATAGTGTATTCAGCTGGACCCCTGTCCACCATCAGCTTCAACCCGCGGAATCTCCCAAGTGTTCTTCTTGCTCAGTAAAATACAGCTACCCCGCCTGTGATTGTTAAATACCAGAAATGGGAACCTTGAGGTGCTAAAAAAAGTTGAGAAATTTAAATAAGAGAGAAAAAATTTAATGTTCTGAGTCGAGCTGCCGGCAAGCAAGAGGATGTATTCCATTCACCATACCCAGTTCTTCTTCTCCTCCTGGTTCTTCGTGGACGATTCTGGCTTCAAGTCAATTAGGAAATAAAAGGGTGCTACACTAGTTGAGACGACGGTGGTTGTGGAAATTTTTTGGTGCTGAAAATCATGGAGGAAAGCATAGTGGCTCTGGTTCACTGCCGACGTCGCTTTCCCCATGATGACGACCCATACAGCTTATGAGTACAGCTACACACAAGTTGGTGAATTGTCTGTCGCCGTGCCGTGTTCTCATTTCTCCCCCACACAGCCCTTCAATTCAGCGAGTCCCTTAACGTTTTAGTCACGTCGTCTGCCTACTTTGTGAGACTTGTATTTGTGTGGACGAGTTTACCATTTTTATGGCAAGAATGTATACATTCATCTTCGTACTCCTCTCTTTTCTCGTACTGCTCAAATGCGCTTCTTTCATTGGAGTGTAAGTATACTTTTCTTATTTCATTTTCTTCTCAAGCCATCTCCTGCGGCAGCGTAGGCGTAGTTTGTCCTACATCCAAGTCAAGTCCCACTTTTTACACACTCCGCATCCCTTGAAGATTCGCCGTTTACGCTCCCTCCGCACTTACCCATTAGCTGCATCGTCTTGGACGGTGAACTAACTGCAACATCATTGGCTCGTAATGGACTTGATCAAAGTGGAGATGTCTTTGTTTTTTGAGCTATTGTTTCCCAATCGTTGTTATAACCGTCGGTTGAATTTTGGGATGGGGGGAAACCCCGCTAAAAATTTTGGCTACAGCCAAGGAAAGAAGGTGGTCTTTCTCTCCAGGCTTGGAAAAAGCTTGACGGTTTTACATGGCGCGTTTATGTACGTACAGCTGGAGCAGGGCTTGGTGTGAGTGAGTTTTGGAAAAATGACAGGTATTTTTTGCAACATGAATGAGGCGGCCTGTTCTGGAGGAAAGGAAGGATTTCATCTCCAATCTCCCCCTTTTAGGAAAGGGATACTTTGGAAAGTAAGGAGTGTTTGTAACGAAGCTTTGTTTGTACACGAGGCTAATTTCCGCTTGACTTCTCAACCAGTGCTGGTGTAAGAAAGAATTCGGTGGAGGACAACATTCCGGATTGGCTATCACGACAATGTGTGTACTCAAGCAGGGCTGTGTAAGTTGTCAAGTATTTACGAAGGTAGAGTGGGGGCGTTGCGTTGTTTGCAGTTCCTGGGAGCGGTACAGTGGCATGCTCAGCGAGAAGGTCAGCAGACCCGGTGTGTGTATTTGCCGAGATTGTATTTTTTCAAGGTAAAGTTTTCCCTTTGTGACGACAGATTATTGCGTTTCCAGGGAGGGAAATAAGGAAGCTCTGGTTCGGTGTGGCGGTATCAAAGTTTTTGCTCTTCAAACAAATTACCTCTGTTTGCCAATCAAATGACCAATCTAGTAAAAGTTTGCTCTTTTCCCCAGCCGTAGTTTGTCAGAGGCCACCTTAATTTGTTACCCGAGCGTCTATTATGAATAGACAAGTCTCACTTCATTCCTCCTTCAGCCGACTTATCAAGAGGAGGAATCTTTATCGAGAGCGCGGCAGGCTGAAAAAGAGTCAAATTCAAGTACGCCATCCACATCTTCGGATAAGAGTCGAGAGCATGGCTCCAAGCACACACAAGACTTGCGATAAGATGGAGAGGGAAAAAAGTTTGAAAATTTCCTACAACTTGTTATGCGACTTTCTTTTCCGTCGTCGTCATACTCCTCCTCCAGCATTGCGAAGTTGCTCAGGAGACAGATATACCTTGAGATTGTATCTTTACACGAGCGCTCTAGTTTTAGTAGCCATTAGAATGTTTTGGCACAAATCTTTTTTTTCTCTCTCTCTCTCTTTCTCCTCATCTCATCATCCTTTCTTTCCTTATCCTCTCCATGATCCTTATCCAAGGCTTATTCGATTTGCTCTGTATACATTTTCGCTCCCGTACACATTTCCTCCCTCTCTCTCTCTCCGTCGTTCTCTCTCTCTCTCTCCCTTCATCCGCAGTTTGAATTCGACTCTAGCTTTCTCCATCTAGCGTTTCCTCCATTCTCGTCTTTACCACCGGTACATCCTCTTCCCTTCCCTGCTTTCACTTTCAGTCTGACTTACAAGTCCGTAGGTATGCAGTTGCACATGTTTGCCTCCAGTCAGTGTACTAAATGAGGAGGCTCTTCTCTTGCTGATAATCATCACCAGTAGCGTATTCCTATCGGATCTTTCCATCCGGGTGCAATGATACTGAGCGAGATCTCCTTCCGAGCAGCATCAGCTCGGCAGATCAACTCGCGTAAATTTCCTCTACATAACTACCGGAGGAGAATCCTCCTGTCTACGCTTTCGGTAACGGAGCATTGCTTTTACAGCAGAGCCACTCGCTTCCTTTTCTCTCCTTTTCATTCTGTACGGAAAGGATGATGCGGTTGGAGGCAGGCGGGCTGTGGCAATATATCCTCTGGCAGCCGTCCGTAACAAGTGTAAGAGTGCATTGCAAAAAAATTTGGCAACTTCTCACAAGAATGCTATATGAGCCGTAGAGCGGACCGGATAGGAAAATCAATACTGGAGAAAGGAGCGGAGGGAGTGCGCAGTGTTTGCCCATCCGTGTATGTCTCCCTCCCCTTGTTTTTCTCCCTCTTTCACTACTTTCACTGCCTCCTTGCTGCAGTTTGATAATTTTTCTAAAATTATTGCACCTAATTCTTCATTCAGGCAAGACAGCGGAAAGTCTCATGAATGGGGGACTGCACTCCTGGATGTGCTCAAGCCGCTCAAGCCGTCCTTCCCTGCGCATATTGTTTACATTGATTACTCATGCATATTATTTGCTCACCCGGGGAATTTCATCCACTCAGCATACCTGCTCTTCAAATTACCTTCGCGTTTCCTAGGCAACGTGAGGATGAAAGTCGTGGACCTTGTGCATTGAGGTACAAGGAAGGGACTTTGTGTTCATGTTCTCCCTGGTCTGGATGGAAAAATGGGATCATTTTGCGAAATACTCCGTTCAACAACGGGATTAAACAGGCAATTATTGGCAAAGACAAAACAGTTTGCTGCTTAAGAGCGCTGGATTTTGTCTTGAAGGGGATTGTGCATGGAAAGGGCTTCCTTTGTTTGGAGTTCGGATAAGTTTTCACCACTTGACTCGCAAGAGCACTGTTATCATCGCCATCATGAGTTGAGAGCCGCCTGAAATATCAGACGTTATCGGCTCTGGCGCAAAGACACCTTTGTTTTATACATGGGAACAAATGGAGGTTCATGATCTGATGAGGCTCACAGCCGCCAATTCCTAGGCTTGTAATTGATGCACGGAGTGGAAAATGTTAACGCCGTTATGATTCCCTCAATACCACTAAGCCCTGTTTAAACAAGAGAGGTTTCACATTTAAATTACTCGGCTCCCTCATTATGCGTTAAAGCCCCCCTCTCTAATGCGTTAAAGCCCCATTCAGTGTGATTAGGTGTGCCATTGTTGACGATTTGTGTCATGCCTCGTAGATTTTTCTGCAAAGAAAAAGCTCTTGAGTATGAGAGCAATCCAATTCGCGACTCAAGATGCAACTGTGCGATACGAGATCAGATATTAATATTCTCAAGCACTC
Organism: Sminthurides bifidus; assembly: GCA_009872375.1. Taxonomy (NCBI): domain Eukaryota; kingdom Metazoa; phylum Arthropoda; class Collembola; order Symphypleona; family Sminthurididae; genus Sminthurides; species Sminthurides bifidus. The sequence goes on along the minus strand of VRMD01003741.1, from coordinate 1,207 downwards.
TCTCTCTCTCTCTGCCTCTCTCACTCCCATTAATAGGTGTAGGCAGAGTGACTCTTTGTAGGACGCACTGTCAGCTCCTTCGTCAACCACAGACGCTTTCTCCGCTTTTTCTCCGCCGGAAACCAAGAGATGTTCGACAAGGCGATGAATCGTCTCTCTCCTTTTGTCATCCGGCTCTTTCCCACTCCGTCCACCAATCAGCCTGTCCTATTAAATAAATCAGTACAGAACTTTCATTCCCAATTATCGTGTCTCACTTAAGGAGCTTTTCTCTGCCCACGTTTTTATTTGTGTGAAATGCCCGAGGAGGGGAATCACTTTCCTCATGAGTGTCTTACCTGTGCAGGTTCAAGTTGTTTTCAGGAGAGAGATCCAGTCCAATTGGAACATCCATGTTACCGTTTTGTGTACAGTAGTTGCTGGAAGAACACTCGTCAATTCCTTGATTGACTTGATGAAAGAGAGATCCCTGAGGGGGCTCAAGCCCGAGATCTGAGCAAGCTTTTACTAATAGTTTCTACACAACTTGGGCTATATTTCCTCACGCATTTGGCGAGCGACAGAGCAGCAGTTTTCTTAATAAATGACGAGTAGTCTCCCCAAAGGAATCAAGTCACAAACAAATGCGAAGCTCTGCGTCCGCAAACTTTTTCTGATTCACTGAGCAACTTTCTGATTAAGTTCCTTTTCAGCCTTCCTCTCCCTTGATTGAAGAGGCACGCAAACGTTAACGGCGAGTCAGACAGGCCTAATTACAACTCGTATTCAGCAATCACACAATCATTCTAGTCAAACAACCCGACAAATTTCAATGCAGCCTTACAAACACGTTCCCATTTACCTGTCAAATCTTTTTCTGCATTCAGTTTACTCTGCCCTTCAACTCAGTCGGGCACAACTCTATTTTTTTTTCACCTGTCACTCCAAGTCCGGAGTATATAGCCCGACTTGCGGACGGGAAGAGGGGAGAATATGCATTGGCGCTAGACGCCATAACTTTTAACCTTTTGTCTGCCTATATCACCTGCGAGCAGGAGTTACACCTTCGAATTCGCACATCACCCTCATCTTTTCTGTTCTCACCGGAGAAAAAGCTCACGCAATCCATGGAATTGTGTTCGGCCCGATTGCTCTTGCCTCTATCGGATGAGAGTAAACATGGCGTGGTCTATGTGCACGCTTCATATCGTAGATTGCCGCAATCGTT
>VRMD01003740.1:0-10366 GCA_009872375.1 Sminthurides bifidus | reverse complement strand
ACCACGGAGAAATCCCCTAGCAGGGAAGTGCTGGCTCTTCACAGCATGAGCTGGTGTAGTTTAAATGTACCCCAGATATCATCTGGGGGAAGTTGTACGGCAGGAGTAAAAAATATATGATAATCAGCAAACTTACTATCTGAGGAGGGAGAGGTTGAAATAGGCCCGAGCGTGCACAGGATTTATGCGAAGAGCTGAAATGAATACAATGAATCTCTCGTTAATTACATTTTCATAGCGGTAATGTGAGGATGATGAGGAATTGTGGAATTCTACATATCACTTAGTATACTTTGTGTAAGCATCAGCAAGTTTTGACAAGGAATTTTATTCCATGTATCTTTCAGCTTACCTTGCTGGAAGTGTTGTTCTGCTTCAGCAGTGTCGTTCAGCAAAGTTCCCAGGTTGTTATGAGCGGAAGCATGGTGAGGCCACAACCTGAAATATAGAAGGAATACATTGAATCCTTGTATACGTCAGCATCCCGATTGTGCACCCAGGCGTGCTAAGCTAGCTAAACCAATTGCTGGAGTAGTCAGTAACCACAGCTGAGAAATTAAGTAACTTATTAATTTCGTCCACTGATTTATGAAGGGAGCGTGAGGTAGAACTGATTATTCGATAGAAATTTTGCAGACCCAAAGCGCATTTTTTTCTATTTCGTATACAGTATTGTAGCATGGAGTTTCGGCAAGCTCACGTGCTCAGAGGTTGGCTTTGCAGTTGGTCAAAGCGTAAATGTTGCGGAAAAGTGGAGGCAGACAGGCACACCGCAAGGGAAGATGATGAGGCTGTGCAGCTCTTGATTCTGCTTTGGTGTGAAAATATCACGTCGACTAAATGAGCAGACCAGAGCAGATGTAATTTGAGAGCAGGCTGCATTAATATACGAGAAACAATTGGATGGCGAGGGTGTTCCGCATCATAGCAAGGACTGTGAGATTTGGACTAATAGCTGGAGTGTTTTCTCCTGGAGTAAGCGGTTGTGAATCATCGTCTTTATATGCACTCTGGATGAAAAATAATGTAATTTCATGAGTCGGCAGATCCGAAAATAATGCATACGCACGCATCAATGCTTCCTTACACATGTTCTTGAGAGCGTTATGCCTGGGTGAAAATTGGAGAGAAATGTGCACTTTCTCCGGTTCATTCCATGCATGGAGCTGGCTTAGAAAAACGGAGGTACGAAGAGCAATAAAATGGAAGACTTAAGAAGAAAGTAGGGATTCCTTTGGTTGAATTCAGATTTTGTCGTCTTTTTTCTCCTTCTTCTCTGCATGGAAGTTTGTGCATCGAAATCTTTCTTGTCGTTACGTATTCCTCGTCTGCTCGGGAACAGCAGGCTTTAGAAGAGGGTCTAGTGTACAATGCTTATGGAGGTAGTACAATTACCAAATTCAACGTGAACTCAAGGGAGAAGAAAGGAGAAAAGTGGGAGACAGAGATTGGTGGAGATGTCATAAAAAGTAATCCTTCCAGAGTATTTTACATATAGTTCAAATGTAAATGTAGGAGCATACACAGTCCAGGATCCACTTTTTTCACATGCTCTTCGCAGCCGTTAGCTTTCTCCGTTCCCATCACTCTTCAGCCAGTGTGTTCCGAAAGCCGCTATGTGCACAGGATCATACCCGACCTACTTGGAATAGCTTTGCTTGTAAGGATGCTGAGGCCGTTACAAGGCATCGTTGAGGCAAAGTCTCTGCTAGTTTCGTGCTTTCCCCGCTTTCTCCACTTTCTCCCTGCTTTCCCCATGTCTTATACCGGGGCCGTTTCTCCCTCCCGTCCATACCTCATTTTGTAATCTGCCCCAAAAGGTATGGAAAAAATTATCTCATTTTCATAGGCAGTGAACGATAATTTGCAGATATTAAATAATGATTACGGAGAAGAAATATCTCAAAAGACGGGGGCGTGTAACATAGGAAGAGAGAGAGAGAGAGAGAGAATTTACTTTTTACCCTCACTGTATCATGTGACAATGACAAATTTTTCACTCTCATCATACTTCAAAAGCTGTGACTGCCTATCCACCTCATGGCATCCTACAAGTCATATCTGGCCAAGTTTGGCCCTACAATCCCTGCCAACGGTCTCATGTATTTTTACGACCTAGTATTTTCTCTTTTACGAGGATTTTTCTATTTTTTTAACCAATTCCTCATCTCCGTTCTTCCCATTACTCTCAGCTATTCCACCCTATATATATTTCCAAATCCTTTTCTCCCACCCATTCTTCTTCCCGCTTTCTCCAGCCTAAGATAAACATCGGCCATCAGCCCAGGATAGAGGAGATACTGATCCACTGTCCTCACTAAATATTCCTCAGCCTTGAAGCTTGAGTAGACTGCTTTTTCACCCCGTAATACTCGCATTATGCGCCTGTATCGCATCAAAAAATTATGATGATTGCATTTTTCATCATGCCACTACACAGTCCGGGAGTAAATACCGAACACGTGCTCGTGCTTGTCCTCACACATCCACATCATCACATTACTACCTCCATCTCAAGCACGCCATACTCATCTTGCCTCGTCAGCATCCGCAATCCCGGCTTTAGCCTCACTTACAAAACATGTCCAAAGCCTCTGCTCTGCTTCATCTCTGCCTTACGAAGTGCTTACACGTTTCCATCATCATTTGTCACTTTCTCCTGCAATATCACAACTCAAATTATCCTACAATCCTCTTTCAACATGCTATAAGTTGGAATGTGCCGGAATCACAGCCGGAGGAATTCACCCGCTCCGTATGGGCTTCCACCCAAGTCACTACTATAGCATAGCCCATCATCGCTTCTCCAGCCTTTACAAGCCTCGAACGTCCGTTGAGCACCACCAAGGTTTGCGAGCACCCACGCAACTTTTGGACTTATGAGTACACGGTAAAGAAGGGAAAAAAACTCCTCCGAATCGCTATCTGGTTGTGGATATCGTTTATGGAATCACCTTTGGTTCGGCACGAAGGATGCAATGCTGGAGAGCGACGCATCGGGTTGGAATGTGCCGTGGAAATTACCCAGAGAGGGTTTTGCCGAAGGATATACGATCGTAGTGAAAAATGCAATTATGTTCCTCAGCCTTACCTTGGAGAGAGAATATTGTAAAATATAAGTGTCATCAGGGAAGCAAATCATATGTATGAGCCCTCATCTGCATACACTCCGGAGCCACTTATTACAAACAATGTGGTACTAGGGCTGTAAACTAGCATATTTTCTGACGCAGGCTTTCCCTCCTGCCTCCTTCCCTGCTTCTTGGTCTCCACTTATTCTTTTGTCCAAATAATCTCGGTGCGGGTCTCCAGACCCGAGCTCTTCTCTCGTCTCCTTCCTTGATCACATTTATTCTAATAACTCACTCAGCAATAGCTTCCCCACCATTCATCCCAGGGCGGGAGCACCAGCTTAGTTTGCAACTATTCTTTTTTGCCGGCTATTACGTGCAATATTAGCTGAAAACATGGAGGGAACTGATAAGAAACCTGGAATGAGATCACTCTCTCTGGAGGATGAAGATCACCTACATTCCTCCTCGCATCTGCTCAAATTTTAAATAGCTCCAAATTAAATAGGGTTCCCAGTTCCATAATATGAATATTAGAAAACCTCTCCTTCGCCAGCAGCTACCTACGGTATAAGCGAGCATCAGGGAGAAAAAGGCCAGTTACCGGCCTCGTTACTAAAAGACTTACTGAAAGAATCCCGTTCAACATCCTGCATTCAACATCACTCCTTCTCCAAGATGGGGAAAATGGACGACTGGCTAACAAATAACGCACGGTGAGAGAAAGGAGAGGCTCATTCCTTTTGGAAAAATGCTTGGAATAAACCAGCTAACAACAACTTCCGAAAGCGGACAAGTCAAACATCTCGGGCAGCCAGCCCAAGTACCAAGCAGGCATTTCGCCATTCTTCTGGCCATTTCTTACTTCTTCTCAAGTCCCTACGGCTACGGCTGAGTCGTTTACGCTGAAAATTTGAATTTCTCCAGCCTTCCTACACCTAATGCTCATTCAGTTCCGTGAGGCACTTTCTCCAACAAAGGCTTCGCTGGCGTTGCTTAGCTGGCTAGTGGCATTCCTGTTTATACGGTATTTTCTCGGGAAGGAATTTCACATAATGAAATACCCGAGGATCTTCTTCATCATCATGTATCCTAAAATCACAGTATGTGAAAGGAAACGGCTCCGTTGCGAGATTTAGAGTCTTTTACGCTCTTTTTCCAACTTGGTATCATTAAGGCGCCAGGTTCTAAATATTTTGCGTTGTACGGCTGAGCTGGCTGAAGAGCGATAGACGAGCGGAAGGATTCTTCTCGTTCACTTTCTAGGGAGCTGGAGCTGGTAATGGAAATAGTGGTTCATGGATGAAGCGAATCATTCCTCCCTTTCAGCCCTCCTCAAGGCAGTGAAACAAATCATGATAATGTGATACTTTGCGGCAAAGAAACAATTACTAGTACTTATGTGGAAACAAAACGGGCAGGGAAATCTCCATCCCACAAAATCCAAGCCCTACCTCCCACTCCCGGCACGGTATCTACCTTTATATCCATGACTTGATTCCAAAGCAAACTTTCACCCAAAGATCTCCTCTCCTGTTGTAACTCCCATTCACATTATCCTCCTGTCTAAATTCCAAATATCCCATCTTTTCCTTCCAATCCGGCCCACTAGCCGGGGACTGTCTCAAATATTTCCTCTCCGCTCCTCTTCCATCCTCCTCTCGTATGACATATTGGCACGCCGGTGTCCATAAAGCTTGAAACGACTCTCTCTCTCTTTTGTAGTACAGCGACCCGTTTCTGACTTGCTCCACTGTATACATAATACATGTGCCATTACATGCAAAATTGTCCCACCTTTATGAGGCAGGCGGAAGGCGGGAGCGCGCTGGGCTCTCGGCATATGCTCTCTATCTCAAGTGACCCATCTCTCACTCGATTCTGCCGCACAACTTTCTCCATCATTCCCGTCGTAATCCAAGACTTTCTCCTCCGCACTCACACACATGCTGTTGTGGCCGTGCTGTGGTACGTGTCGCTACATTACATGCGTTTGCATACGCTTTCTTTTCATGTTCGTCGGAGCATCTGCAGTCACTCCATTTATTTTTCCCTCTTCTAACATGCCATGAATAGAGTTTTGGCACTGATTTTACGGACGGAAGGTATATAAAATTCCTATTTTTGTAGCTTCTACTTGTATGCTCCCTTCAAACTTTTGCCTCAGAGAACTTGTCGCCTTTGCCGCGTAAACGGAGACATGGCGCCCGTAAGAAGATACATAAGAGCCGTAATTGCGACACTCCACAAGACTATTACATGCATATGCGTTTGATAATTGTGGATAATAACTCAGTTATTTCGATTTACAGTCCTTCAGACCACAAAGCAGCCAATCAACCAAGTCTGATTGCACCTCTATTCAGGTCAGTTACCTCCATTATAACTCTTGACGTCCACAGCAGCTTTGCGGATCCACATGCATGCCTTCCGCACAAAGGCTTTTATCCCGATGAAATTACTCGATTTAGCCAAAATAGGTTTACTTTCCACATTGTTTCTGCTCTTCCTACCCACGTGGAACATAAGTATTGGTGTCTGGAGATAGTACGAGGAGGAAGAGAGAGAGAGTGTGTGCGGAATCTCTTTGAAATAATTCAGCATTGAACTTCCTTCCAAGACCGAGTGTTGAGAGCGGTGAGGAAAATAAATTTGCCACGCCGGGTAGTTAACATTTGGAAAACACAGTTCAGTACATTAAGTCGATGATACCACAATTTATAGTTCTAATGCCACCGGTTCTTGGTTCCAGAGGAATCTTTCTGCTTTACAGCACTTGGTTTATTCCCTCCCATCTTTAATTCACCTGGTCCTACGGGTTTTTATGTATTTTTTGGAACCTCTTTCACTCCCGGCTGTATTGTAGCGGATCATGCCCAGCCATCCGGAGCGGGATATCAATGAAGAGGAGAGCTCATCGAAGCGTTCTTACCCAGTTCCGTCTTATGTATAAGAGGAAGCTGCCATTCGACCCGTTCAGCTCCACTTCGTCTCAGTTACATTGGAGTAAAAGCCATGCTTAAGACCCGGTCGAGACGACAGACAAAGTGTACCTGGGAGAAGCGTTTCCATGTCTTTGTCTCGCTAAGAAGATAAAAGGAAAAGATATGGTCTTGGAAGGAAGCATCTCCGGGAAATCGCTGATTCATGCATTGTATCTTAATACCAATATTCATTTCTTTCCGGATTCCGACTTACAAGCTTCGCTTTTAAGTCCCTTCGTCCATATTTTAAGCTCGCTTTTATGTTTCAAATCTGTTTCCTCCAGGAACCCAGCTGGATTTGAATCTGCAACGTCTTTAAGGATTAAGCCTCAAATTGTGCGCAAACTTGCCACACCGTCTCAGGTAGTCGGAGCACGTGGCATGAGATGGGACAGGAAGTAATCCTGGGCTAAGACCGAGAAAGATAAAACTGGCTTCTCAACTGAATAATGGGCACAAACACTCATTTTAATACAGCCTACGGAGCACTTAGCCAAGACAGCTCATGACAACTTTAACCGATCATGCCTTGCCGGCGTAACCACCGGTCTGAATTTTTAAAAACAGCCTATGTATATTCCATGTTGATTTCCCTGGCATTCGGGCAGCATGACCTCTTGAGTACCAGAGCCACGTTATTGCCAGTGCTTGGGTTTTCGGACAAGAATTAATTGTAGTGTCTAGTCATGGTGTAAGTGACGGGGAAAGAGTTTTGAAAACGAACAAGTTTATGAAATCTGCTTATAATGAATTTAAGTATTGAGGAAGCGTGTTGACTGGGAGGAAGAAAGTAGTTATTTTCTCCTGGTTCGATAACGGTGATGATGAGAACGCGCTAAATTTGTAATGAGGTGACTCTGAGCCCGGGGAAAAGAATTTGACAGAATGTGTCAAAGCGGCTGTTGTCGGAGGTGTTGTGGGGGGAGGAGGAAATACTCTTGAATAGTGACACGGTTCGAGTTTGCAGAGGCGGTGGTATGCTTCGAAACTTTGGCTGTTCTCTTTGCCTTGGTTGCACAAAGGGGTTGTACTTTGCACTACGTTACCAACTTACAGCACTCGGAAGGTTCGCGGCTGTTGTATCTGCTCAAGTTGCTGTCCTTTATGGTCCACGCCTGTAGTAAAATAGTTGGGGAGTTTTCCTCACATCTATTATGTATAACCCTGGATTGGGGTTGGAGGTGAAAGGGAATCTTATTGCAAGGTGGATTTTTGGCGTCCAACCTTAGCCGGATCGCTGGTGTATTCCTCTGGGTTTTCGTATTTACCAGATCTAATAAAGGACAGGTCCGCATTGCTATCAGGGTTAGGTAAGTTAGTTAAGTGGCGCATTTGTTTTCCCTTTTCTTCAAAGTTGTGTGCCAGCCGTTGGTAGCCGAAGATGCAAGTGTCAGATTGCTTCCAACTTTTTGGCCAGGAACAATAATCAAGGATGACTCGAGTCACCATTCTTTGGAGCCCCTAAGAACGTGTAAACAACGTTTCTTTTATCTTTACTTTCTTCAGCTTTTTTCTCTCTTTCCTCAAGCCTCAAGTCGTGCTTTCTTCCTTCCCGCCTATAACATTAGTATAAGCGATATTGTTTGCTGGGAGGGAATCCTCTTGCATAACACAATCAAGGGTAGTAGCCTATCCATTGTGTGTGGAAAAGGCAACCTCAGATTTCTGGGTTGAAACCAATCAGCCGTTAAGGAACGTACCTTAACTTTTGTGGAGTAAAAAAATCACAGAGGTTTTTGTTCCCACCAGAGTTTTCACCCAGCATATCTTTGTTCCCTCTCAAGCACTCTTGTTCATCTCCTAGAGCGGGAAGATGCTGCCCCGGGATAAAAAGTACGGTAAAGGCGGGCTCACAGGCAGCAGCCGATGCATGGAGGACGACTCAAGTGGGAAGCAAGACAATTTTCATTACAACGGCAACTTTGGAAAGAAAAACGGCTTTGGGAACAAGAGTGTGCATCCCTCCAAGCGTTAGTGTCTTGTAGTTTGGTAGCTGTGACAGCATCTCCACTGTCTCATACAATATTAAGAGGAGAGCGGGACCGTTTCTCCACCCTGAGTAGACCAAAGAAGATTTCTCTTTTCTTTCTTTCTTTCTTCTTCTTCTTCTTTTTAGCCAACAAACTAATTTAATAGCGCCTATTCTCAATTGAAATATCAAACTCGGTTTTGGCGCTCTGTCTGGCAAAATCATGGGAATAATGCCTCTCCGCTCCAAACGTCTCAGTTTATTATGTACTATTTCAAGTCAGGATATCTTCCAAGGCCTCGGGTGCGTGTGTGAAAGAAAGTGCAGAGAGAGAGAGAGAGAGAAAGTTGTCTTGTCTTGCTTCAAAAGGATTGTACTTAATACTGACACCAGCACAGGACGAAGCAAGTACGCTCAATGGTCACCAGCAGAAGATCGATGCCGGAGGGAAGAGCCACATGTACATACTAGTTGGACTTTTCTAAGTGTGTATACAAAAGAAGGGAACTCCTTAGCTCATGTGGGTGTCCCTACGTATTAGTAAGCAGGGTTACATCCTCTCATCTTGTTTCCACACCTCAATAAATCATGTTCAAAGGACATGCACAACCTGAGAAACCCACAACAACACCTTTGAACTTTGAACGACTATTTCTTTCTCTTTGCTGCAATGACAGCTCTTTATTCTCAGCATCCTTTCATCTACAAGGTACAACCTCAGCCTCAGAAATCAGACACTTTTCCTTCTTGCACACACGAGAATCCGTGGTATTTCTTGTCCCTAGCTTCTCCTCTCTCCAAGAGCAAATTTACTCCCTTCCAGCACAAAGAATGATTTGCGATTTCTCCGAATCATTTTTGGTAAGAGAAATCCAACTAACGAATCCGAGGGTAAACAGCCCTTGTCTCTTCCTTCTGCTTCCTTTCCCTCCAGTTTCTGCGATGGAGTTGGTCGTCCCATTTACTTTCTTCGAACTGACTGAGAGAACATGTATGGTTTGAAGGGTACATGTGCCGCTTGGAGTTATAAAAACTTTCATGTTACAGCCATCAAGTGCACTTCCTTGGAGTAACTCAGTGGCTTGACTGAGGGTATTGAATTTTTCCACCATTTCTCATACGAGGAGATGCCTTCTCAACCTGGAGCTTTCAACCAGGTAATTAAGAGCATATCCATCCACTCATCTCCATATCTGCTTGTCACAGGCTGGATGGTGAAGGAGAGAAGCCTGTCGTTCAGCTCTGTCGGCTTTTACATAAGGGGCATCAAGTTAATGAATCTTTTTTGTTATTTCATCTCTGAGTTGTGTTGAATCACCTTGGGAATTGTTAAAGTGACTTCCGTCTGGCAAGTCATGGCGTGCACATACTACTTTCTCCTCCGAAGGTAACTCCTTGGTGTATGCTCCAAGACGAGCAGCACGACACGTCTCCGGAGAGAGTGGAGCTAGAGGGCTAATCTGAGTTTTAAAAGCGCCGCAATGTTCCTAGCGACCGAATTGCATCTTGCTCTTATTGGAACCTGCCAAGTTGCCCTTGCTGGAGGATGAAGAAGATTAAGGAAAAAACAAGAGTCGGCGGAAGGGAGCGGAGAAAGCGGGGAAAGCTGAACAAATCCCAATACTTACAGCATGTAAGGGTGGGAGCGACCGGAGCCAGGGAGAATTACAGTGTAGTGTGTAGGATGGAACATCATTGAAAAGTCAACTGCATACTACTACCACAGTGGGAGTAATAAAAAAATTCTAGACAGCTCCAGAACAAGCAATCCTTTTCTTCCACTGGTCTTCTGAGAGTGGTTAGCTTTAAGTGATAGAAGTGGGTAAAGTGAAATTTAAGAGAAGGTTAAACGACTTGAAAGTCTGTGGAGAGCAAGTATGGTCCCAGCCTGCACCTACCGGTGAATAAAAACATATTCAGTTTGTGTCCGCTGTCAAAAAAGAACTTGACAAAGATGTGTTCCCGGCCTTGTTCCCACGAGCCTGCCTGTGAACAATACCAGAGATTGCTGGATAATAGCATCGCTCTCATTCCCAATGCTTCCCCGGAGAATTTCATCGAGTTTTCCCTCCATTATTTGTCTCCTCTTTATTATCCCTGTCCATCTCTTCGAGCTACACATGCAAACGGGCTTTAGTATCGTCCTCACCTTTCGTCCGAAATCCAGTCATCCAGCCTGAGATACGCATGGGGAGCTTCAACAGCATACACATTCCCCTTTAAACCAGTACAAACTTCATTTCTCCATGTACATCGAGAGCTGTCCTTAGTTTTCCGTCTCTCCTCTCTGACTTCTGCTCGCACCATGAAAATGTCATCTAGCTTTCTAATCTCTGTCACCA
>VRMD01003739.1:0-10370 GCA_009872375.1 Sminthurides bifidus | reverse complement strand
CACTTGTCATCTAAAGCGTTTTTCAGCGAGTTCAAGAACATTTTTTTAAATGCATCCACTTCCGGAATTTTTGCTTTGGGCGAATCAGGTATTTTCAGCGGTGGTGATGACTTAGGTACTAGAATATCTTCTCTTTTTTTCTTTAAGGTTGTTTTCTTAGATTTTTCTTTGACTTCGACTTGTTTTAGCACTTCATCTCCAGCTTTAGCCTGAGTTTTGGAATCCTTAGGCTTTGAAGTCCTCGGAGGAACGGTTTTTCTGATTTTGGGCTTTTTGACGGTTCCTTCACCCTTTTGTTCACCGTCATTCGAATTCGAACTCCCTACCGTCATCGAGCTCGTAGTTGAAGTGCCGACTTTCATGCGATGAGTCGGGCCGATTTTGGATCCAGTTGACTTTCTTGCTTTGGAGGGCGGATTTTTTTCGCTAGTTACCACTTTTAAAGTCTCCTTAGGAAGGTTGTCTTGCTTGGTAGTGTCGGCGGATTTCGCCTCGTCAACTCTAATAAAAGATTTAGGGAAATTCATGCAATGAGACAACAAAACTTAACCGACCTCGTCATAATAAACTTTGTATTCAACCGTTTATACCTCCGTTTTCTCTTTGGCTTAGGTTTTTCATGCTTCAGTAGTTCTGGATGGTCCTTGTACTTATGCTCAAGCATTTTATCCGCGTCTTTAAAGCATCTTTGACAGACGGAGCACATGAACCACACAGCTTGCTTCGGATCAGACTGGGGGGATTCAGCCATCCTGAAACACGTGTGACCAGCACATATCAATAGGCAATTTAGCCTAAATCGTCTAAAGCGTTTCAACAACTTTTAATTAACACTGTCCGCAGCCCCGCCTTATTTTTGAGGTAGGAACTAGAACATGCGTTTACCCATCTAATGATGGAAGTACGCGCCCTAAGTTGAAAAACAATCACAAGGACAACTAATACGTGTATAAAGCTAATTGGGACTAGGAACTTACTTTGCTGAAGTACGAAGCAAAATCCATGTTCTTTCTTACAGCAGTTGCTATACCCCAATAGTGAAACTGCAGCCTTGTATAGTGCTTTCAAGCGACACCACGTACCTGAAACTGTAAAAAACAAGATGGAAATCAGACGACAGATTTACCTTCTGATGAAAAGCTAAATACTAATAATAATCAAATAAGTCAAAAAGACTAAAACCTCCTATTTGAATAACAACAATAACTGACAGTGACTTTACCTCTACCTTGAGAAGTAAATTCATGCCCTATACTGTTAGCCTGTCTTGCACGCCGGGACTTCGCTGTTTGCCATGGTGTTAGGTGCCGGACAACAGACACACGTGCTAGTACCAAATTAGCCCTAACACCATGTGGCGTATGGGTAGAATTGAGGGTGTACCAAAATTCATTCAACCTAATCAGGTACGGTGTACACTTAATGGCAATGGCCAAAGGCCAAGGATAAAAGTTCCAAACAAACAAATTCTATATACACGACTATAGCTCTCGTTATAATTTGCGGCTATTAATTATAGCATTCAAATGAACTTTAAAAGCCCGCTGCGGGTGCCCGCGCTACGCTATGAGTGATGTACATATGCTGAAGTAGTTATGTACATGTGTTAAAATCGGTGCTGTCTATATAATTACAACAACCCAAGGACGGCTGTGCTAGAAAACTTGAAGTCAAAAACGTGAAAAATAATTCGCTGCTTGCTGTCGTGAATGAATAAAAATTAAAGTGCTTCATAGGAATTACTTAAAAGTGAATTATAATTTCCTCAATTGGAAAAATTCCATTCGCGATTAAAATTTAACCAAGCCCAAGTCCATGACAGATATTTTCTACTATTTGTTGGATACAAATTATTACACCCATTTCCAGTGAGGGATTTGATTCATTTGAGGCAAATGGAATGGAAGTTTTTGAGAAGTTTCCCCTTTTCAGTTGCTGGAACACATATAAGGATTGGGACGGCTTGCTAAAAATCCAGGTGAATAATTCATTAATGAATAATTTCAGCAACTGACCTGACCATAATGTCTGCCCATGTCGGTTGATTTTATCACCAAAAATTACATTTTGATACAGAATAATTTCATACGCATTCATGTTCACGTTCCAAATTATCCGTCATTGAAGGGCTTGACTCTGAATGGCAGTTTGGGTACGAGAAATTTGTTGAAGGAGAAACGGATCAGGAAACAAGATATAGCGAGGGTAACTAACTTGTGTCTACTTACGTACATTTCATTCCTTGTGACTCAGTCAGATACCTGATGTACTTTAAACTTTAGATTGTTGAAGACTCTAAGGATTCTCTTCTCAGCTTTTTAGAAGGAATTACAAGACTTGTAAGTACATATTACAAGTAATAGTAATATCGTTTTAAAAATAATTATATTGCATGAGGAATGATAAACTAATTTCGGATTATTTCAGCTTAGAGACGAAAAGAATGGCCCGGTGACTAACCGTGCCGACAGACTGCTAAGCTCAAAAGCGTGTGAGCTGGTCTTGCAAGAATTAAAGCTCTTAGAACCTGAAGCAGTAAGAAAACTTTGTAATCAGCTTGTAGTGATACATTTTCGCGTATACTTTGATTATCTACCATCGATTTTTCAGAATAACTGTAATCTTCATTTTTTTCAGGTACTGAGTTACTCTGACGACTTAAGTCAAATCTCCCTAACACATGATGATTTTTTTGGGCGAACTCATAGCATTAAAATTAACATTCCTCCTGACTATCCCCATCAGAAGGTGGAGGTGATCCATACGCTGCCTCAGCGAGAAATCGAGTGGCCCTCGGTAAGTCTCGGAAACGTTACTAGGAAGGTGCAGCACGTAATCAAGCTGTGAATCTCTCCATATTAGTGCAGCTGGTTTCGTAAATCAAAGATGTGAAGATATTCTGTTGATTTCATTATTTCATTTTTTATAGCAACTGGTGCTCATTTACAAGGAGTTCGTGCGGCTAGTCGGTAGATTTGAACTGTTTTGGTCTGAAATGGACCTTCTTGATGAACATATCGCTTCTTTTGACCCTATGCACCCAAGCCGTGCTGCGTGTCACCGAAGAATACTCTTGGAACAGAATACTATTTTGTTTATACAAGTGAACCCTTTAGAGCCGAAATCCTTTCCAGTCATACACTTTAATGGAACTGGTGACATTGTAGAGTTCCTTAATGAGGATTTAGGATGTAAATTAACTGTAAGTGATAACTTGTGTATGAAAATGATGCTCTAGCGAAACAGTTTTGATAATTATTCGTTGTTTTACTAAAACTGTAGAAGTGGAACCCTAACAGTACTGTACTGGAGAACTTGCAATGTGTTATTTCATCTGAACTTCCTGTTAAAGGAAGTGTGACGTACTCAGAAGAATCGTTCATGTGTATCATATGCTACTTGTACGATTTTGAAGGCGTTTGTCCGGAGATGGCATGTGAATGTGGATCCTTCTTTCATTTGCGGTGTTTGCTAGAATTGAAGAACCAGCAAGCAGAGGAAGGAGGCGGTCCTGACTCTGACTGTGATAAGCTTAGTTGTCCCTGCTGCTCAATGGTGCGTACGATTTCTTGACATTAGTTGATATGACCGAAGCAATATTGAAAAAGCTAAAACCGATATTGATTTTTTTTGCAGGAAATCCGACTAAAGTCGGCAGAACTGTAACAGGAAGTTATCAAATAGTAGTGCATTACCTAAGGTATTACACAAGTCAGTTTATTAATCTCAAACATGGGAAGAATACATATTATTTTCCGCTATCACATTAATAGCATCGAATTTCAAGACACCAAGAAAGGTCAGTTTTTGTACAGTCTAGTGCTTGGTACATTTACGTAACTGTGTGGTGAGGTATATAAACCGTTTAGCGTGCGTCTTCTAATATCCCGAAAGCACTTCTTGCGCCGTTGCATTCTTGTCGGAGTTGAATGCGAACAAAATCCCAATTATACGAAAGTCTGTTTTAATACATTTTGTTCAAAAAAGTCAAGTAAAATTGTTTTTTCAAAAAAAAAAAAATACAAAAAAGTAAAACCTTGTTTTACATTGTAATGGAATTTACGTAGACTTGGTTTTTCGAATACAATTTTTCAGACAAGAGGAATGTTTTCACGGAGTTGGATAGCTTGTGTGGTGAGGTATATAAACCGTTTAGCGTGCGTCTTCTAATATCCCGAAAGCACTTCTTGCGCCGTTGCATTCTTGTCGGAGTTGAATGCGAACAAAATCCCATTTATACGAAAGTCTGTTTTAATACATTTTGTTCAAAAAAGTCAGGTAAAATTGTTTTTTCAAAAAAAAAATACAAAAAAGTAAAACCTTGTTTTACACTGTAATGGAATTTACGTAGACTTGGTTTTTCGAATACAATTTTTCAGACAAGAGGAATGTTGTTTTCACGGAGTTGGATAGCGTTGCCGATGATTGTACCATACCATCAAAGTTCCCGATCAGTTTGTAGATTGGGCAGCTGGGGGCTTGTAGACAAAACTTTCAGCAACACCTCCCCTGCCGTAACCTGTTAAGATAAACAAAATTTTAATAGTACTTGTTACCAAAATCTTTGTTAGATATGGTCTTCAGCATGAAGCACGTCAGGAATTACAAACTATAGTTCGCTTGGGGTAACAACAGCCGTCTATGTCAAGCCTGCAAGATACATCGATTTTAGGAAAGTACAGATTGTAACGATATGACTTCAGAAGTGATAGCTACAGATATGGAATGTTAACATTGCATAAACGGTCCAATAACACGGGTCACTAGCACAACGTTAACAATTATCTATGTTTGAAGGATAAAACTGCGCAGGTGGTTCGGTTAAACAATTACTAGAGTTCAAATTATTGCCGTTAAAATTTATCTTTGTTACATGATCATGCTGTCCGTAATTTGTCTGAAAGTCATATTTGTACCTGCAGGCCCGAACAAAGTTGCGTAGCAAGGCTTGTGGCAATACGGCTTCCCTTCGTGTTCTGCATGGCCTCCTGGGGTCAGGGTTTTATTGCATCTCTCACATCGGAGGCAAGCAGAATGCCAGTCCTTTCCAAGAGATGATTTCCTCTCAGCTGTAGAAAAAGACACAGTATGTAGTTATAAGACTAAAATGTTTCTGTCCATTTAATCTTCCACCAGTACCATCATAATCATTATGTCTCAAATCTTGACGCAGTCTAATCTTTTTGATACGGTTACATTAGCACTGCAGGGACATTTTGATCCTGCTCAATTCATTTTGTGTGAAGACTACAGAAGTAAATGGGGTTCCGTAAAAGGGTTTCCGTTGGAGCTGATCAGTCCCATGTTCAAGAGGCCTAGTAAAGTATTCTTCTGGCACAAGATAGAAAGGTTTAGCTCGTTAGCATACTAATAAGGGCAAACGTTTGATTGCAAATTGCACTCTGATCTGTAAATGGTCTCTGTGGCAAATTCTGAGGCTGCAAACCTGTCTGTGTCTTCACCCATAATAAACTCGTAGGCTGTACTTGATGTAGAAGCGGAACTTAAAACTTGCATTCTATTGAGAATATATCTTTCAATAGCAGTGGCTTTTACACTGGTAATATGTACTTTCAAGCGTCTACGGACTTTTTCAGGTGCTGAAATTCATATTCGTGCACATGATCATGCCAACGTGTGCGGTGGAACCACATCCCTCCTGACATTTCTTCATAAAAATGTTACAATCCCGGAATTACCTTACTTCATCTTTGACCTCAATTAAACGCCATACGCGACAGAAATCTGACCAACGAATCATAAGTTGCTCGAGTTAAGATAGATTGCTAATCAACCATTTGGATCGGAATCGTTTCCTATGCCCTATGCTAATCACAATTTAAGTTGATCGACTTTTACTCTCTCTTCACTGCCTCCACAAATCATTTGATAAATGTCCGAGTTACAGATATTAACCGCAAAGATCTGTTCATCACGACAGCTAGCTTGCGTATTCATGGCAAGCTCATTTCCACTGCTCAAAGCCCCTCTAGCAATTTCCATCCCGTGCGCGGTGGAAAATTATCGACTCACGAGTACTGAAAAATAAGTGCCGTTTGCACTTATGCAAAAGACAATGCGGGGCTTATAATCGTTGGCCAAAAAAATTCTACGCAATTTTCGCATCGTATCTTTTAAGTACCGCTCATCAGCCTACATTAAGTAGAGCCAAGGGCCATGCCATGGCTGCTAAAACACATCCCGGCAAGCTGTGTCGCTTCATGTGCCTGGGCAATTTACGTAAGTCGTTCCGCTCAGATTGTTAACATGACAAATGCAGACATGCGGTCTGTGAGATATCCGAAACTCTAACAGAAGTTGCAAGATGGAACAAAGGAAGAAGGAATAAAGCCCTATGCTATGGTTTAAGAAATACATGGCACATTGCCCGATCTCAAATCGTGCTCTGGAAGTGTCAAATCAAAATCATCAATGTTGTTTCATGTTTGCAGAAGATTCAAGGAATTTCCTTAAAGCATTAATGAAGCTGGGCTTTCCGTCTCGCAATTGGTGGCCAATTAGAAATACCAAAGAGAAATTATCTTACTGGACTTGCTTCATCCTTCTTTCCTCTAGTACTGAATTTCATGAGGATTTATCCCTATCTGAAAATCTGCAGTCTACCTACTCCTAACCCAGAATGCAATGAGAATCTGCGACCTTGAAAAGAAGAAATCAATAGACGAGCGCGTCATTCAGGCAACCGAGTCAAGACGTAAATTCACAAGCTCCTTGTTCGGCAGCAAAAGCTCCATTTAGGTTGTAACTTGCTCGTAAGTTTGGTAATATAGGTAATTGCGACTACGACAAGTCCATTGTATACGTTAAAGGCTATGACCATTTCATGCAGGCTTCTTTGTCAACGGATAAAATTGACGCTTTCAATGTTAACAGAACCAACGAAAAAGTACAAGCTAAGCCCACTCCTTGCTAAAAAATTTTGCCTGGAAGATGGAGAAACCAGATGTTTTGCCTAGGCTGTTAGCTCGTTGCGTATTTGAGTTCCACCCAAGGTGTAAATAGTGAGGAACAGATGAAGACATTCCACCGCCCAAAAAGCCTGAATTATCATCCGGCCCTGTCGTACCGAAATGCAACACTTGCTTCAACAACAACGGACAATAAGCTCCAAGTCTTACTGGCTAACCCTTGCTCCAGTTGATCTGTGCGTGGAAGGGAAGTGACGCAACTGTTGGAAATGTCAGTATTTTTTTGATGGTCCTCGCACATGTATTTCTCCCCCTCGCACATTGTCTACCAACGTATGATTCATGTAAAGCAGCACTTCATATTCGAAGTATGTCCTAAACTTTTTGCAAGATCAAGAAACCCGTCGTGACTGACATTGTGACTGAGAGCGAGGAATACAAGACATATGTCTGCAAGACACACCTTTACATTACATCATCAACAATTAAGGAAGGATAAGCTATCAGTGTCCGCGTTCGTCGTTATACATGTCTCTCAGCTTTCGTTGACCGTTACACTCAACCCGAAACGGTAGCTTTGCTCTCACAAATTGAAATGTGTATTACAAGTGTGCTAGAACAATTTCTATCCATTCACAATGGGTATCGTGTCAACGAGTCAACAGCAACGTCTAATGAGCTTTACGTTCCTGTTCTACAAGAGTGGAATGTGTTGCACTTACCGAAATAGACTGGCTTTTCGCACTTGGGACAATTTGGCATGATTGGAGGTTGAGGAGTTGCGAAAATGGAAGCGATACACAGGATAAAATTTCTGCAAAAGAAGCAAGCACAGGTCGTCAGAACAATAACAGCAATTGGTCGTGAGGTGTGCAACTACCACGGGTGCAAAACAAGCTCCAGTCAGTCCGATGTGAAACTGACTTGTGTCTTGGAAGACGCGATGACTAACCTTGAGGAGTTATTAGAGATTCCAGGAGATGCGCTGGAGTGTTCACGAGGCAATGTGCAAGTAGGATATAAACAGGCTTTCTTCCAAGCTGAGCAGCCGATTCAACACTGACTCCACAGATTGGAAGTGAGAGGGCTAAAAGCCATACAAGGCGTGCATGGAGAGCGGAGTCAAATACACAAGACAGGGAATAGAAAACGGCCAGCCGAACAGAATGGATGTTGAGAAGAATATAATCTTCTCCCAGTCACCTCCTGCATCTTTGTTGATTTTTGCTGAAACTGTTTTTCCTTGCCATTTACCCTAGAGACTTTCACATGATCATTGGGAAGAGCGAAATGCAGAGGAACAATAATGCACAGCCTTTTCGAGAAGGAGAACTCGTTTCTACAGCGTTTATTACCTAAAATTTCTACGACCAAGTTCCGCCAGCATACCTGCGTGCCTACATCATGAGGTCCTGAATTCTCAGCCTGATCTTCAACCTACGCAAATTCCCCAGCTTTGTTATGAATCCTGGGTGGAAAGCCTACCTTGAGGACATTTCACAATTAGGCTTGGCTGATTTCAGCTTATTTACGTTTGAACCGGACCGCAGTCCGCTTCCCCTCCCTAACGTGGGCCAGCTCTGGTCTCGTATCCGATGCGACGAATGCCAAAAGAGTTGCTAATTCTGAAACAAAGCTCAAGAGAAAACTCTTTCCAAGCCGCATGAAATAAGTATGTACAAGCCTTTTTAACTCCGCAGGTAACCCCACAGTCGAACCTAAACTAGTTTGTGGAGGCTGACAGCACATTCTAATTTAGCAGGAACCAAGCTTGCGATTATTATTAATACTGTTGACGGTGTCGGAGTGCAAAAAGTTCGCAATTCGACAAACAGCGGAGAAAATACCGCGTCAAGGAAACCATTTACGTGCTCTTTGTTCCATAAGCTACGCGAGCTTTTAATGAGTGCGGTTGCTCGTTCTCAAAGTTCTGTTAGCCTAATAATTCTTTTCACACCTTACAAGATAGCGTCAAGAGAACCTCCAGGATATAATATCCAAGCTGATCCGGTACAAGCTCACTTGTACTGTTTCAACTAGTTGGTGGTTTTCCAACGTAACTTAATCTTTTTCCCCGGCTCGGGTTACGTGACAGAAGTTTGATGAGTCCTTTGCTCTGACCGTGTGTGATATCAATTTACCTGCAACAACTGTCTACTAATCCCAATTCCTTGAGGATTGTACATGAAACATGGCAATATGGATCACCTCAAGCGTCTAAAGGATCTGAGAGGTGCACGAAGGGTTCTAAGAAGTAAGACACTAAGGGCTTTAGACACCTTCGATTTGTGAGGCAGTGAGAATGGAAAGTGCCATGCGTTTTTTTTCAAGAACCATTAACTAATAGCCCTTTAATGTGTGCAATTCCTCCTGATTTGTGTTCATTGGTTTAAGTTTTTGATCCTATTAGGGCAACCTCAGCAATGCCACACTGTGTGGAACTGCCTAATGAAGGTTTATTATCTCCCTCACAACGTCCCAACCTTTTGCACAACAGCATGGCTTGGCACAGCCCGCTATCTTTTACCTTGTGCAGAGAAATGATCTCACAGTTGCATACAGGCTTATTACTGTACCTGCTTACATTTTGACACTGGGGACTTGCACTAATCCGCACGGAAATCTTTCCATGCGAATTCCATAGATGCAAATATACCTTTGTTTGCGTAGTAAATTAGCTTGGAAATCATACTCTTATCGTTTCAAGGTAGTAGAGGAGATACCCTGGCATGAGCATACTGATGATGACACCGCCGAATTCTCAAGGATATAAAGACATTTTTGTAAATGATTCAATATGATGGCAATACACAGCCGATAGGATACACCATGCAGTAGTGTCGTATGTATAAACTTTTTTCTTGTTTTGGTAGCGCAAACAGCACACTGTATTAACGCAACTTTGTAGCGTCACTGTCGCTCCCCCCCCCCCGCACAAACGATAGTCGTCAGAGCTAGTTGTAGCATCAGGAAAGAAACATGGTTCACTTGTCTACTTTCAGGCACTACATGCGCGTAAATTATGCAATCAAGATGACGCTATCTTTTGCACACGCT
Source organism: Sminthurides bifidus (assembly GCA_009872375.1). Taxonomy (NCBI): domain Eukaryota; kingdom Metazoa; phylum Arthropoda; class Collembola; order Symphypleona; family Sminthurididae; genus Sminthurides; species Sminthurides bifidus. The sequence goes on along the minus strand of VRMD01003739.1, from coordinate 384 downwards.
CCCCACCTATTATCCTGTCATGTAATGTGTCATGTACATATGCAAAGCAGATCGGTCTGAGCCCAGGGCAAACCCTCCCTTAAAGTCATCCATCCACATTTTGCGTGTGTAACGAATTCTTTCAGTTGAGATAAAATAAATGCAAAAATCTCCCAATTTAGAATGCAAACTTTACAAGCCGCGACTTAAAAGTGGCTAATTATCCATTGCGTTCGATAAGCGTTTTCGCATTGGCTTAAAAGAAGCTGCTCTATACCCAAAGGCGGTTTTGCATCATGAATTTTCTTGCATTTTTTATGCCGGATTTTACTTGTTCTTGCTGTATAAATTGTGAAACCCTGCTAAGTCCTTTGTAAAACACAAAATCATTTGGCAAGAGGACAA
>VRMD01003738.1:0-10372 GCA_009872375.1 Sminthurides bifidus | reverse complement strand
TTTTTTTAAACGGAATAAACACAAATACCTCAACTATGTGGCAAACGATAAAATCCTGCCAGCAGGCGATCGAGACTATGGACTCTTAGATGAAATTAATCTTTTGCAAGTAGACCGTTTTTTATTGAACAATATGAAAGAATCCAGAAAACCTTTTTGACACCATTGGGTTGAAATTTTGTAGGGAGGATAAGGAGGAGGACCCCTGTTCCATAATCTCTAGATCCTTTTCAACCGAAGATTTAGTTGTCTGGGCTTACCAGATTTGTACAGGAATGGAGTTCTTAAGTTCTAAAAAGGTAACACGAAAATGCTTTGGCTAAACAATTTACTTTTCAACTATTTTCATCAATCTAAACAAGAGTTCTCTTCCATCTTATTCATTATAGGTTATTCATGGTGATCTTGCGATTCGAAACATCCTGCTAACGTCCGATTTAACAGCAAAAATCACAGATTTTGGCCTTTCTCGGAAAATGTACAACTATAAGACGTACATCAAGCAAAGTGACAAGGTGAAAGTTTGGGCGGCATGCACTTACTTTTGGAATGACACTACAATTATAGTTTAGTAACAGTAACAAATTTAAAATGGTTTACTTCTACAATAAGTCAATTCATGCAGACTCCTTTACCATGGCGCCATATGGCGATTGAATCCTTGATGAAGTTACAATTCTCCACCATGACTGATGTATGGGCCTACGGAATTCTTCTGTGGGAATTGTTTTCCCTGGGTTGCACTCCGTATGCGGGTCTGGCCTGGACGAGTGATTTTGGTGAACAACTTCTAAAAGGATTGCGGCCACTGAAGACGGAAACATGCCCATCAGAGATGTAAAACATACTTTATTCTGTCAAGCATCTGTTAAAAATGAGCAGAGAAGTAAGATTGGGCGGAGGGCTTGTTGGTTCAAATAAGGTTGAGTTATCTAGGGCTTCGTTTCGTGCCTCTGGCACAAATGTTACCCAATGCATTTCTTCTCATTGCCCGTGACGCTTGCTTTCAGTCAGGAGATAATGGCCAATTGCTGGCGACCCGACCCGGACTTCCGACCCAGCTTTGTGCTTATCAAGTCCTGGTTGCATCAGCTCCTTGCCTCTATCAATCCAATGGTAAGAATCCTTTCGTCTTCAAAGCATACGCTATACGCATGTTTCTGGGAGTAATAATTTGAGTGTTTCGTTGCACTATCAGGAGTACGATCGTCAGGATGGCTATCATTCTTTTTATGCTTGGTAACGGCCTCCCTTTACAGTCCGCTAGTACTTTCATGGTTAATGTTTTATCTGTACTAGTGTAAGTTTACACTTGTAAATTGCATGTTGCACATGCTCCATTTGTGTTTTTTGACTATGAACTAAATTTTAAGATGCCATAAGGCTGCCACAGCGCCCCATTTCAGCTTGAAGTTTACATTGCACGCCTTATTTACTTGACTAGTCAACTGGTCACCGTCATTGAGCGTTGTTTTTCGCTCCGAATGGTCACGTACATAATATAAAGCGTGTGATTTTGATTTTTACAATCAAGCTCTCGCATAAGTCAGTCCGTTACAGGCTAAAGTTGAAGTAACATGAAGTACAGGTGTGATTAAAAGCTAGCGTGCATGCTAACACATCACTGACATACGACACACGCAATATTGGGATTGGAACAACAATTGGAACAAATACTCGTAGAGAGTAATGTAATGAGAATGAAAAAGGATCAAACTTGTAACTCGTTGTCTGCATGCATGTCCAGAAGCCGAACTTCTTTATATTGTCATCATCCTTCCATAGAAGTCTGTTCACAAATGATCTGCTTATCAAAGAGACAATTATTTTGTTTCCGTTTTACTATCGGAAATTTACTTAAAGTGCACCTCAACCATGTCGTAAGGAACGTTCTGGGGCCTCAAAGGATTCAATCGACACATATGTAGCATACAAGGCCATATTGCCAAATTTTGCTACAGAGGTAGTTCTAGGTTCAGATACGCTGAAAAGAATTTCTCAATGACAAATTCTTTAGAGTCTATACAATTAACGCAAGTTCTTACCTTATCCTGTTTGCGTTGTACATCACAATTTGTGTACCTTGGAGGAATGTTGCCTTACTTGCTAGCTTACTTTAACATGCTGGCTGCTAAAGGGTTACATTTAGACTTGCACATGTACATACATTAAGTCACAGTTAGTGGAGAGCCAATTTAGTTAAATAATGTTTTTCCTTTGGCTTATCCAGCAGCAAGGTCTGAAAATATCAACCTGGAGAACTGCGTCAATTGGTACTAAAACTGCTCTAGACAAAGTCGCCTCCATGCGACAAGAACGCCATCTAATCAGACCTGAAGTCTTACTATTTTTTTCTCCTTCAAGCAAATCTCACCAACTGCCAGTTTCGATTTGACTCATTTGGCAAAGCTGATCAATCTATTGCGAAATACAATTTGCTCCTACAAGGGAATATATAGCACATTGCAGACTCTCTAGGACGGAGCAAGGACTACAATTCCAAGACGACATAAAGCACCTTGTACATACTACACAATGGATACATGTTCGCAAAAATATGACATCGCAAATTGATGAAGGACAGGTACATTTGGACGCAATTCTGAGCAAGTCACGATCATCCTGAGGAACATGAAAAAATCGTAATTCAGTTGTCATTTCTGTTTCTGAAACTTGAAAAGAAATGAGACGAAGGGGAGGAGCGATCGAGCTGACGAACGGTCACCAAGAGGTTAAAGGGGAGGGAAGGAAGGTGACACAGGAAAAAAATGCAGGAAGTGAAATCCTTACCCAAAAGTATTACGATCTCGCTGAGAAACCCGGCTCATTAGTGAAAGCGTCAGAATGCAAGTCAGTTCTTAAAAGTACAAAAGCCAGCAAGATAGCGGCTGTGCGTCGTAGGCTGGGAATTACGGGAAACCCATGTTTCGATCTTGTTATGTTCTTGAAACAGCCGAAATGGTCCTCGTGGGAGTACACGAACATATAACATCAGATTGCAGGAACATGAACATGTTTCATGCACATAGGATAGGAGAACTGTAACACGGAATCAGACAAAGAAGGGCGTGATTGCAATCGTAAAGGTACAATTAAGCTTTCAAGTGAAAGTCAGTGCTGGAGAGTGCTTGTACTGAAAGAGAAAGGAGTCGGAGGAAATGAACCGTCCCACATACCCGTCGGTTGTGATTCCGATTCTGTTCCATGCAGGTTCAACAATGACTGTCGGACGAGGAAGGTAGTAGTAGTGTCGTGGTCACAGTCTGGGTCGGAGACTCTGGTTTTTTAACGTCGTTAGCGGAATTGGCTGTGAGAGCAATGGCAGGAACAGGTGATGTTCTCCCGTTACTCATCCCTTGGAGCAAAGGGTGTATTTGACCATTGCTACTGCCGAGTCCACCCTGACAAACCAAGTTTGGCGTGTCCACAGAGCCTCGTTTTATTATTCGTTTCGTACTATGTTTAGCGGAAGAACGCCGAAGAGAACTCGCAAAAGATGACGTGAGTGTCTGAAGTTAAGTATTGGCATTTAAACATTTTCTTTATGAATTGCTACCTTTATTTTTACAAGCTCGTCAGTATCACATTCAATACGCCGTCTAGCTGAGCTGGAAAAAACGATTCTCTCGCACTGAACTTACTCTTTGAGTTCTGTTTCTGTAGAACAGTGACAAAGACGCTGTGGACTCATCCAGCTGTCCTGGACGTCTCAGCTTCTTTCGGAATCCTACCGTAAGCTTGGCCATCTGCATTTGACACGGAAAGTTTAGCCATGAAGCAAGATGACTATTTGTACGCTACAAAGAACCCGAGTCGGGGACGAAATCACCAACATCGGACTTCTCACCTGCTGCTTGAACAGTTTGGTTGTCATTGTGTAGATGATTGGATTCAGCGCAGAGTTGACGGGCAAAACAAAGACAGCCAGCCAAGCGTACATTGTTGATGGGATGGCGACTCCTGCATACAGAACAGCGAGCGGTTTGAGTGCAAAATCGAAAAGGAATATTTCGGAGAAGCAAATTGCTCGAATCAAATTGGTCATCATCGTACAATGGTGTGTGAAACCTGACAAAAGCGACCTATTTGTATGCTGTCACCAGAATATCACAAAGGGTGATAGCTTTTCAAAGAAAAGCACAAAAGCAACAATTGTGATAAGTGACTAAACATACACGATATCATAGGCATTTGCTCAAGAGCTTTTCCTGGAAGTCGGGATGTAAAGCGTCATTTTTCTTGAGAATTTTCCGTACTTAAAAAATACTTGCGCAAGATTGTAAACAATGTTGGTAAAGGACAAAGTATAGGTTCATCCATCCGATACTAATTGCGGACAGTACTCGTACTAATGATGATGAATTTTAAAAATACGTTCTATAAATTTGTCAAACCTTGTGCGTAGAAGAACCAGCAGATGTTGGTGACTTAGGTCTGCTTTGCTAACTTGTTGTGCAAGACCTTATTAAAAACTTGTGGACTACCGTATATCGGAAATGAAAAAGCTATATGAACGATGGAGTTTTTAACAAAACCAATTTTCCTTTTGAAATTACTCCGGCAAGTTAATAGAGCATATTAGTTTTACTTGGAAGAGACGAGACGGCGTTCCTAGTGCTAGGTCAAGGTTATTGAAAATGCTGAAGGAAAGGGAAAGAAAAAAGAAAAAGTCGTAGGGGATCAAAGCTATTACTTGCAGGTTCAATGCCATAGGAATGCATATATAGTTTGAAAAGTAAGAAAAATGAGGGATTTTACGTGATAACACACAACTTGGAGCCGAACAAGCTAAATCTTGAATGTCATCAAGTTGTTTGCCCGAGTCAGAAAATGGGTCCGAAATTTAGACATTTGCTAGATAGAAGGTAATCCATGTCGGAATGGTTCTTCCACAACACTAAATAAGATTGGAGAAAAAGTGAAATATATTTTGACTCAATGTGCCATTTGGCACGGGAAAAGGTCTGGGAGACTGGGTTTATTTGCAAATACTTGGGGAAAGGACGTTTCCCAGAACCGTTAGTCAAAAGTTGAGCAGGGAAGAATCGGTCATGTAAATCGAGTGTAACGCAGTTTCCATCTGCCAGGGAGCGGAAAGCATGTGGTAGTTACGTATTTTAGGCCGATATGCACATGAACAGTTGTGATTATAGCTTGATCGCTTTCTGAATTCTGTCGACAAGTGCTGGCTTTTTACTGAGTAAAACCTAATGATCGTCGTATAACTAGAAACATGGCTTCCTTTCCGCGAGTTAACTGTGAGCTTGCAGTAGTATAGAGCTATTGAAATTTAAAGTCTCTCTGCTGCTGCTTGATCAACAAGAACGACAATTTTCTTTTTCTTGCTTAAAATATATTGGCTTTTGCTACAAGGCAAATATTTTCTATTTCCCCATCAGTTGAGGCTTGAAGACACACGTTGAAAAGCCACAAGGAAGAGCGCAAATATAATGGAATAAAGTGGCGTCTGTACAAGCCGCCCTCACGGGCATATTACGCTGAAAATGATAGCTAATAATAAGTGGTCTTGCATGGTGGATCTGAATCAACACGTTGCGGATCTGCGACCATTTGATTTTGCTACCGCGAAAAGAGCCAGAAAGAGGGCGAGGTTCGTACAAAAGCTAATTCTAAAGAAAAACTTTTCATTTGGAAACATAATGCTGGTCAGCGGTAAGGGGGAAATTGACGTAGGATCGGCGGAGTGAGGGTGAACATGACGTTGTCATTCATTACATAAAGTGTATTCTTGTATAAACTAATTTGGACAAAGTGGAAGAGGAAATGCTGGTGGAGCACGAGGAAAGGAAGCGTGACGAATGAGTTGATAGCATAACTCACCGCAGGTAGCCAAGACTTTGGCGATTATCACGGGCGCCCAACACAGGAAATCCGTAAGAACGACGAGACCGAACCGCTTTGCCAGCATGCTGTCTTGTTTCTCCTGTGTACTTCGGATGGTCAGTGATGATGATTGGATGATTCGTAGCATTTTCCAATAAGCATAGCAAATGAAGGTGAAAGCTAGAGAATTTATAACAACGAACAGAACAAAGGAATACTCCCAGGCGGGATCAAACGGGTTGTGAATGTTCAGAGGTAGACAGAGTCCATTAGTTGAGTAAAAATCCGAACCGAAGTAATTGTAAAAGGAGCCCGATGCGGGCAAGTAGGAGAGAACAAAAGAAATAACCCATAATAATACGATGATGGTGAATGCTGGCGTCAGAGAAGCCCGTGACCTTTCTGCAGCAAAGGGCTTCACGATCGACAGGTAGCGGTCAAACGTTATAAGGGTGAGGATCAATACCGACGACTCCGAGCTAATAGTGCTCAGAACACCTGTAGAAATAGACGCATACGAAGATGAATTAGCGATCACTGCCACGGTAAATTAAACGAGGGATGGATATTTGTCGACTACAACTCAAACTAAGAAGTGCATGAGCCATAGAACTTAATCTTTGGGCTAGTAAGGGAAAGAATGTGTTGGGTACAAGGGGAACTTATTTTGAAGTATGGAGCTGAACTTCAAGTTGGGTACGAACTTCAGTTAACTGAAAATGAACAAGTTAAAAAAAAGTACTTAACGCGTGTAGCACTACCAAGGTTGAATCTCGTCATGAGAATCTTGAGAATCGATTCAAAGTTCTTTGCATTTTGCATGAAATAGCGGCATATACGATTTCTTAGATAAAATCCTTGGGAACGGCTAATTAAATTATGTTAAGTAGCTAGAGTCGTGTTACAGATCCCTCTGGCAGAATACGAAAAGTAAGCAGCTTTCGTGTTTCGTTCAACTTGGCGTGTATGGCGTAATACGATTACGTATGGTGGAAAAATATTTCAAAGAAACTTGTTAGCGGAGCTACTGTAAGTGAATGTTTTGAAGAAATCCAAAAGGCAGATCATCGTCGGCTGCTCTTGTAACATTCTAATTTTCAAATGTCAGTTAGCTTTTCATGTACGCTGGGCTCAGAATTCAGCGAGTAATATGAGACGTGGTGAACAATTCTTGATACGAACTTGAGCCCGGGCTAAACTGGGTTTTACTTGTACCAAGGACGAGACGTGTACAGCATACAAGTCGGAAAGTGGGTTAAGAAAGTTGACGAATTTTGCAATTATGGGAACGCGTTCGTGTGGAAAGATGAAAGCGTTCAGGAAGCGATTTGTAATGATTCCAAGGCGAATCTCATTGAATTTTTTGACGGGTTTTGCTCAACTCTTACAAACCCCTTGTCCACATAGACAACATGACTTTTCCCAGCGGGAGAATCAGGGAATCTTGTCAAGACGACAGGAGCACGTAGTGATGTAAACATTCTGCTTTTAAATCTCGCCGACCGGAGACGGACAAGACAAGAGGAAAAGAGGAAAGATCATTGGAGAAAATAATCTTGAGCAGAGTAAAACCAGTGGAGAAAGCAAAGAAGCAGCGGAGTGTGCTTGCACCATCCTCGTTTTGATTCCACCCTTGGTTTCCGCAGCATTTGTTCTTGTTCTTGTTGCCTGCGTTGCGGGAAAGATACAGCCTTGTAGAAGGATACAGGCTATTTTTCTTCGCTAGACTTGAGTAGATGAAGAATGAATGAAGGAACAGGGATGAGGTTGAAACAGTTACCAAGAAGGAAAGCTGGGATAAAGAGCCGTCTTACAGGCATTCGCGAGACGTCTACAAATGTCTACGCGAAAAGGGAGGTAGTAATGTGATGATGTGAAAGAAAAAAGAAATGCATGCGAGAAGAATGACAATAAAATCTTTGTACAGCCAACACATCCTTCCCACTCGGTAAATGAAGACGCCAAGTTAGATGCGAACCGCTAGCTTTTGTGAATGCAATGCCTTCTTTCAGGCGCCTTGATTGGCCTTCTTAGGAAGACGTCTCTGCGTGGGAAAAACCAATTCGTTGAGTGTGTAATAAGGCGTTTTGGAAAACAGTTCCCAAAGGAACTCTTCCATTGCGTGTGGCACCGGAGGTGGAAACGCTTCTTGATATCGGCGTCCGAAATCTTAATGGCAAAATTACTCCTAAACATCGTGCGATACTGTTCTGCGGTCCTTCACTCGCTCAATCACCTAGCATTAGTTAGGCTGACATTTGAGTCAATGAGTTTTGAGTCAAATCACAGCAAGGCACAGTCTCACGCCATTTCATGATAAATGGCATGAGCAGCCAAGGCATTTTTACTGGAACGAAGTCTTAAACGGTATCTAAAACTTTTCAACCACCTGATTATCAGGTCATGACCCTGCACAGTGGGTGGCAGGTTCCAAAAGAAACATCGTGCATACCATACCCAGTGCAAAACTTTTGCAATCTCGTGAATGTACTATTTCCTGCGCGTACTCCTTTGTATATGTAAGCTGTCACCAGTTTAATAAAATCATTTATATGACGGGGCAAAAATTTCGTGGACAAATGCGCGGATGTAATTTCGCTCTGCATGCATTGCATGCTCTTGCAATTTGTTACATGCTGTCGCACTGCTCTAACCTTTTGCTACTATTGCAGGATGTTATAATTTTCGTACTTGAAGAAGCAAGTAGTTGGTGCAAGTAAAGTTTGAAACTTCTCTTCCTGTTTCCCTTCTTCTGAAACGTAGGACTTTTGACAGTCTTGGTAGCTTTTAAAAACCTAGTTGTTGCGGTTGCAGTGTGTACTGTAACGGCTGAACTTGAACCCAAATGAAGGTTTGAGTCAGGGAAGTTTATGAGAGTGTCTTGGCATGGTTGTTTGGCAAGGTCAGGTCTGGCTAAGGGAAACATTTTTCTTGGTTCTTATAGATTCATGGAAAAAGATTGTCAAGCGACCGAAAAAAATTGGCTCGTGTTTCCATGCTGCTCACATTAGCGTAGGTTGGCTCATTGTCAAGTGTCTCTTGGATAAGACGAAAGAAATCGCCAAGAATCAACAAATCAGCTCCTTAAATCCGCTCATTCCATTCGCATGTTCCAGGAATTCTATATTAGGGTGAAACTCGCCTTCTTCAATTCATCAAACCCGAGGTCGCGTCATGTCAAATTAGTCAACGTGATTTCTCCGAAATACTCTCGTTGTTTCAAGTAATGAGGTTGCATCACATTCTCATTTCATTACTTTCTCAGTGACATTTTCAGAGATTTCCGTCTTCACCAGATCAATCTTCGATCCTCGTATTGAAATAGGTTCAAACAGTAGTAATTGTGACTGATTGATGTCATCGAAAGAATACCCATCAGTTTAACTAATTTTGATGCCGTATAAGAAAGGACGTTGCCATTTCTCGTACTCTCAGTTGAAAGATGGTCGTTATTGACATGATGACGCAAGAATATATTCCAAAGCATCCAAAAACCCCGACTTACAATATCTTGGTGGGAAATTGTCCGAATGTCAATTTCAGACATGTCATGAGGATATACAATGGTCGTTCAATAACGTAACTTTTACCAAGTAGGTGGAGAGGATGCATCCCTCATCCGCCAAACTGTAGATTGCACATGTCGTTTTCGCCTCCCCAACAACTAATGGATCAACAAATCTTTTGAGTCTTGACACAAAATGCAGGTTAGACATGAACCCAATTTTGAATGTTATCAATACCCTTACATGGGATGGACGAGAGTTTCACGGATGGGTAATCGAGTGATGATCATCGCTATCAGTTTAGACATTTGGAGAACAAAAACAGTTTTTCAAATGTCAGCCCCTATTGCTTCGCAAATGTTACAATGCTCACAATTTGAGTATTAGTGCAACAAGACTAACTTCAGTTTATGCATTTCTTGGTTCAAAATCTGTAGAAATAACTATTTAGGTGCGATACTTGAGAAAACAGAGTTGCTTGCACGTGGTAACCAGCTCATAAATGTGTCTTTCGAGAAAGGTTTCGGCAACCAAGGAGCGAAGATCTACGGCACATCGGAACGTCGTACCTGATTGTAAAATCTTACGATCATGGGATTTTCTGAACCTGTTGTATTCCATAGATTTTGAACATTTTCTCACGTGTCGCTAAAAGTAGAACTGCGGCGCATTGGTCCACAAAGCCTTCCAGCATCACCTAGAATATGTAATGATGGCTAAAATCCATAGCTCTTGGACGAGTTTTGAAGCGCATAGTGTGTAAGTATAAGCGTGGTGTGATCTACGTAGCGAGGTCTTTCTGGTTCTCACCGGTGAGTACAGATTTCATTATCAATGCTCTCTACTTTCCATTCAGTTTCTAATAGAACTTGCAAATGGAAGCTTATTCAAAGATATTGATGAAATGCCATATAACATAACACACATCGCCTAAACAAACGCACAAGTGAATGTGAGGGCAAAACAAGGTGGACTTTTATCGCTTTTCTTATGCATTTTGGCGGTTAGAATAAGCTTACGCA
>VRMD01003737.1:0-10374 GCA_009872375.1 Sminthurides bifidus | reverse complement strand
AGCCAAAGCCAATGCGGCCAGGGCCCGACTGTTGGACGAAATATCTGGGCCAGCATGAGTCAGAACGTTGTGCCATAGGGCAACACCTCCTAGGAGCTGAACTATATGAGCGATGGGAGCGAATACGATCCAGTACAGACGCTTCCAGATTCCGCAAGCTTTCAGCTGACCCGTAGACACGTTCCATGCGAACGGTAACAAACCAAAGGCAGTTACAGCTTTCAGTACTATGCTAAACTTCGGTAAGGAACCGTTGGTTGTCATTTGTTCAAAGTGCTAAGTAGTAGTAGATTACAGGAGCTTTAAACGTGTGGGACCATACGTTCAACTTGCAATGACCCACCGTAGTTGCAAATCCTCGGATTTTATTAGTTCTTTTAGGAAAACACGGACACACATAGACAATACGTATATAAAATTAGAAGTTCACAAGCTTTATTGTGTTTACTTTATGACAGTTAGCTTGGCTTGGACAGCCCGAAAGCAGAAATAAACTCTCAGCTCTGGCGTCTGTTCTTCATCGAGCAATATTGAATGAAGAGCGAATTAGACGAAATTGCAACTAAAAGCCTTTGGTTAAGTTATTTGGATCCAGCCCTTTATCAACTTCCGGCACGGAGAACTTCCAATTTCTTAACCTCCACCCTCATGATGTAATAAATCCATTTTGCAATACTTCTGTCCAACTTGTGTAACCGTCACCGTGCAGAATAGGTACCCGTTCTTTTGCCGTCTACTCCAGACTCTGCAATAATTCACCCGTACCCATCCATTATACTAAACGGCATATTAAATAATTATTTTAGCACTACTTTTTAGATTCGCGGAAATGTAACGACCAGTTAGTGGTAGTTTTCAAGGTAATTACTTTTCGGCTCCTCAAATAACTAGTTGATCAAGGCTTCTCTACACGGCATACCGAAAAACTGTCATGCCAATCAACGAATGAACAGCTGAGAGCCCCTAGATAATCAAACGGAGATGGTCTCAAATGATCACAAAGAAACAGTTCAAGTTCTTGCATGTACAGAACAGCCCCTCCGATAATGCATAAGCGAGAAGCCATAATAGAATTCGTATCATTGCAGGCAGGAAGCTAACTTCTAACGGACCGCTATCATAGCATGAATCAACGCATCGAACTGGATCCAATATCTGCAGCGTGTACGCAATTTTTATGGAGTAATAGGCGCGACTAATTACAGTCAGTATGTTGAAAAAGTGAACAAAATATACAATTAATACGCAATTCACAATTCTAATTAACTTCGCTAGCTTTGAGATTTTCGAGATTGATTTTGCGAGTTTTTTCTAAAATGGGGGTGATTGATTTTACTTGAGCCAAAATGATGAAGGCTAGACGAGTCTTAAGTTGTTTTGGTGAGTCAGTATTTACTCTTCTTTGAATTTGTTCTTGTCAAAGATTTCATTTTGTTGCTGATTTCGTTGGTATTCAATCTGACCTTTGTGTTTTGTAATAATAAAGGAGGTTCATCAGCTGGAAAAGATGTTGCTCTATCTGTTCGCCCTCGCCGAGAAGAGGAACATCGCTATCAACTTGGCAAGTTACAATTGAATATTTATGTCAAAAATTGTATCTTGCAACTGTGTTAATTTGGTGTGAACATCGAAGATTACTAACACCTTATTTTCATGAAAAACAGGTCGAGGTACATCAAAAAGGGTCAAAACTGAGGATAAAAAGATGAAGGCTGAAGATCCGAAAAGAAATATCAAAGCTTACAAACCAGGTAGAGTCAAAAGCAAATTATGTGTTCATGCAATGAATAGTGCCCCAGATTATTCTCTCCGTTGGCTACCATTTAGAATTTGTGTGAAAGATGGCAACATTGGTGTAATATAAGGCATTTAATTTGCTTATGGTGTCTAGCTACCACCAAGGCTAAAGGAAAAAATAAAGGTTTTGAGAAGATCTCGGACGATGTTGAAACTCTATCCCCCAAAACTCTTGTTGTGCGGAAGCTAGATTTGATGAACTTGCTCGAGAAGAAAATGGGTAATTAACCGTAACGATGCAAATAACTAAATTAACCTTTCCATAGCATACATCTTCATCAGTTAAGTGTGTCGAGTTTTCTTTTTCAGGTCAATTAGAGAAGGAAAAGAGAAAGAAGTTCAGAAATGTTGCTGACAACGACCAGGTTATAAACGCTATGTACCAACAGTGGGTATTCGCTTACATGAATGACATTAGTGCTTTACGCGTTGAGCTAACAGGAATGTCGTTTCCTATTTCTGACATCAAAAAATGACAGATTAAGCTCAATCAGCACTCGGAGCATGTCTTTACCTTGATTGTATGTAACTTTGTGCGACATTGTTTACTTGTACTGTAATTTCAATCACAGGATGGGATAATCAGACACACTATGTGGAGATTCACATACCATTTGCACCATGGTGAGAACTTGCACTAGATCATAATTACCAAGACAAAATTACCAATTGTTCAATAGGCTTAATTTTAAAGTTCGATGCATTCTGCGCTCATGGCGTCAGCCAGCATCCGATCAATCCGAAGTATACTTGCCAACCATATCAGCTATCTAGCCACATGCAGAAGCTAATTTTTATGCAGGATGTCTCCTCCTATTTTCTTGCTTGCCAGCCTTAACACGAGGGCTTAAATCCATTGACTTGCAATCTGCAAACACTTCACAATCTCATGTTCTCCCCTTGAGGATTTTTCTAGCTGTCAAGCAGTCCCATACACTGCAGATCATCTGATTGAAAGCTATGTATCTAACTGGGGACGCTTGACGAACAATACCCAGTAATATCACGCGATTAGTACAGGTTGCGACCACCACAACGATTTTGACTGGGTTTGGTCCTGGTGGTACGTGTATTTGCAGTTATATTTATCTTATCTGGAAAGTGAAAATCTTGCAATCACAGGCAAACATAATGAAGCTCAACCTGATATTTCATGCTACCATGCGAGACTGAACGTCACATGCCATTTGTCAGTAAGTCTTGCTCAGATTTTCCACTCTTTCGATTCCGTCAGCCAGAATAACCCTTCCTGCGCTTTCCAAGTCGATCGTTTTGTGCCCCAACATCTGCTCCATAAATTGGTATTTAGAAGGTCAGGTAAGTAAATATAATTGATATCCGCTATACACATATAAATCTGTATATCTAAATAATCCGCCATAGTGGCGTTATCAAATAATGACTATCAATCCGTAATAGAAATGAATGGAATATGCCTCATTCTAACAGGTACTTTGAATTACCTGCCGAGACTGCATTATTGATCCCTAAATTTAGTCCCTGAACATTGCCTGTTACTGGATCGGAACCAGTGGAATATTATTTGGCAATATCGAGTGATTTCAAAGTTTCTCAAAGTAAGAACAATGTGATTGTTGGCTTGGTTCGAGTCAGTACTACGTGTGCAATGCTCATCGGGCTTAGAAACTACAGCATTGATTTTGCTTTAGAACACAAGTAACAATGGAAGTCGGCCAAGATCAGAATGATTCATTTCATACAATCCATGATACTCTTAAGTACTTGAAATTAGAACAGTACGAAGAGGATTTCAAAAGTAAGTTTGCTTTTTACTGATGAATGATGTGCCGTATCATAGTCATAGCCCCGTTGAGTTGGTTGGCTCTTTTGTGGTTCTGATTTATCTCAAGCAGCTGGAATGGTTTGTCTTGTACTGCAGGCAATGAAGTAACAGATGATTTGATGAAGTATTGTATCATATCTGGCGATTTGAACTTTTGGAAAGACCTTATTCCAATAAAAGGGCATCAGATGAAGTTCAAGAGAGAATTCTGTGCCCGCGCTGGAATTCAGGAGACGAAAATGACAGCGGTTGGGACAGCAGCAGAAGTTGGTTTTTAATCAAAACGTGAAACTAAAAATACTTGCTTTCCATATGCTGAGTTGAGACTTATTCCGGTCTCGACTAATAAAACGCTTGGTGGTCAATATTTGGTAATTATTATTTCACCTAAGCTCTCTGTTTGCAGGCGTCTGTGTCAAGTCAGGAGATCACTAGGTTCAACAGCGCAGTGAATGAAACTAAAGCTAAGAAGTCGCAGAGCGTAAAATTTATCGACGTGCTGTCAATGGCTCGAGCTTGTGGATGGCCACAGAAAGCTAAAAGAGCAGTTTGGAAGAAGATCAATGCTGCGTGCATGACTACCTTTGATGATGTCATTCAGGAGCGTCAAAAAGCTGTTAACGATTATTTTGAGGATGAAGATTTGGAAAGACTCATTGATGAGGCACTAGAAGCGTCCACATACCTTTTCGACAAGTACACAGACTGCGTGTACAGTTACTCTGAAAAATTAAATCAGAGGAAGATTTTGACGCAGGATCTGGAGGAAAAAGTGAAACAAGTAAAAGATAAAAACAATAATAACAGGAAAAATGCTCATTTGAACATGGAGAACGAGGCTACCCATATCATAGAAGGGCACATTACGTGGATTCGAGAGAATTTAGGTGATGGTTTTATTTCGAGTGAAACGTTGCAAGAGATATTTGAAGAGCGGGGTCTTGTTGCCCAGCAAGATTTCGAGGATCACTACGGAAAATTCAAATGCTACGACGCAGAGTTGTTCTATGATATGATGGAAGCAGCGTTGAATAAACTTCGGAACGAGATAAGTGCACAAAATGCTGTTCCGGTAAGAGCGGAATCACTCAGCGATGATGTCAAAAGAATATACGAAGGTTTTATTATAAACTTTGAAGGCAAGCAATTCGAACAGGTGCATGCGTCCATGGTTGCTAAAATTGAGGAAGCTTTTGCAGCATCCACTTACTCAATTGATGAAAATATACAACACTATATACAGGTGTTCAACCAATATTTTAACCAGTTACACGCTGAAGTGATTTCGGAAATACAAACTCGAATAGAATTTCAAGCAGAGAAGATGCGGAAGGTATATCTGAAGTCATTGCAACATTATTTCAACTCTGTATTGCCTTTGATATCAAAAGGACTTTTTCTGGGCCAACGACACTTAATTGCATTGGAAGATGCAAGGCGATACTTTCGTAAGATTATAGAGGAATTACAAGACAGTTACAAACTGAGAGGAGAGGATGACGGTGGATGGAACGGCATTGGGACGCAAAGTGACAGCAAGAATCAAGATGGTGAACAACGAAAAACAGACCGGTCGGATGCCTCTGAAGCTGAGATTCAACATTTGACTGAGATAAGCAAGCATCAATATATCAAAGAAATGGAAAAGTTCAACGATTCGGCATGGTATGATCAAGACTTTGAGGAAATGGAGAGCACAGTCTTGCGGGTGGTAATAAAGGAGTTTGAGGAAAAACTTAATGTCAAAATTCCTGATGCCAGTGTCATGAAGGAGCATGTGGAATACCTCAGTGACAAATTGAGTGTGGTGAAAGCAGGTCTTAGGGAAATATTTAACATCAGTCAGAAGAAGAACGAAATTGGCGTAAAGGCTGCTCTAATTGAGGCAGAAAGGCTCATCGAACGCCAGATGCAGGAAAAGTTCCAAAGCGATATGTGGATTGAACCTTTGGTGTTAGAAACAACCCTTGAGGATATAATTACAATTGCGTTAGAAAAGTCACAGAAGAAAGTTCTGCTCACTAACTTTCAAAAGCTGAAACTGAAAGCCGCAACGAAATTTATTTGCAAGAAATACCAGGAATCTAACCAACGCAGACACCCTGATAGACCAATAACCATAGGAATTGATTTTGGCGAAACTTATTCCCGTGTTGGTGTTTTTGTGAAAAACAAGTTAAAGTTTATTGTTAACAAGGTTACTCGTGACACAGCTTTTCCAAACTATCAGCCATTCCAAAAGAACGGATGGATTTTCTTTGCCTTCCCTCACGACTTTCGATATCCTGTAAATACAATCTGCCACATCAAGAGGCTGATAGGTAGAAAGCTTGCAGATGTTCAATCCTATACTAAAATCTCGCCATACGAAGTTCTGCAAGTTAATGGCGAGCTAAGAATGAAACTGAATGAAAAGGAATTCAGGCCAGAAGAATTAGCTGCCGAAATATTCTCTTACTTAAAAGAGATGGCTGAAAAAGAGTTGGCGAGCCCCGTGGCGAAAGCAGTTATCACCGTTCCTGCTGGTTTCGATGATGCTCAAAGGAACGCAATCAAAGAGGCCGCAAATATAGCGAACCTTGAAGCAGTTATACTGGACGAACCAAAAGCTGCCGTCATCGCTTACCAACTGCACCGTGCGGGAGACTTGCGGAAGAATATACTTATTTTCGAATTGGGCGTAAGAGTAAACAATGTTTCCATTTCAACTGTAGAAGAAGGTTCCATACAAATTAGAGCCACTCGTAGTAACGCTAATCTTGGTGGTATAGACTTTGACACTGGTCTACTTTCAGCTCTTATTGAGCGTGTGGAAGCAAAGTATGGCATTGATCTTGGTCGTGACCGCAATTCCAGTGACATGAGTAAAAAGCTCAAAGTTTGCAACAGACTACTTCGCTTGGAGTCGTCTTGTGAAAGACTGAAGAAGAATCTATCGTATTCAGAAATTGCCACCATTAAAATTGATGAACTGGATGGAAAACTCTTCCTCAAGGAAAGATTCACACGGAAAGAATTCGAGCAAATTAACATGGAACGATTCAAGACTTGCATTGACGCTGTGGCCAGAACTTTAGCTGAAGTTAAATTGACGAAAACGGACATTGACGGTATTATACTCGTTGGTGGATCTACTAGGATTCCTAAGGTTCAGGAAATGCTGAAGGAATTTTTCGATCACAATGTAGAATTCATTGAGCACATTAGTCCCGAGAGAGTTGTAGCATGTGGTGCCGCTTACTACGCTGCTCTGTTGTAGGACGAAATATTGAAATGATATGGGCATGACTAATCCAGAAGTCTTTAACCAGAAACAAATACAACTTTTAGTTTACAAAGATTCTAATGAGACGTTTGTTTTTCAAATCAAACTGGGTTTTGTAAGTTCCTAGCCCTTCCAAAATCATTTGGAGGGCGAAAAAATTTTTCATAATTCAGAAAAATTTCATGTTAAAATTTACATTAGGTATATTTGGTACTATAGTATCTACAATATAATCAGCTCAATCTTGTTTAGACCTGAGCTACGATAGACTTTTGTTTGTGTTGCCGTTACTAATCACAGGCTTCAATAACTGTTTTCATATCACGAGTTCAGGAATCTTATCCATAGGGAATAGGGGGAAGGGAAGCTGCTACGAACACAGCAAGTATTCGTGCATCATACCGCTGCAAATGATACAAATAATCCCTTGGGCGTCTCCAGTAGCATATTGTCAGCATTAATCGAATTACGAATACTTTGAAAAAATCTCTGCGGTTGTAGTAATTCAATGCAATGTTTATTTTGACATTATCTAAGGACCAATAAAAATGTTTTGCCATAGCCAGTCAATTTAGGTTTTTTTCTCACTCGATCCTTGATCCCATCACCCCTAAACGATGAGGATAACTGACCAACCATTCAACAACCTAATTCTTTGTCTCACAATAAATAGATAGTTAATTATGTGCATCCATCCTTTCATTTACCCATGAGCTAGTCCTAACGAGCCGTAAATCGTCGTGTGTCTTTTGTACTCCTGATGTCATTCCAATTTTAGGCTCCAAACAAGGCCTTTCAGACGACAAGTGACACTGGGCTTTTATCATTTTCCGTGTAAAAAGGGCATGCAGGAAGTGCAGCAAACGGTTTGTTAGCCCTGATAAAAGCTGGTGAGAAAATGTGCCACTGATGCGGAACCATGGAATTTTTACAACACCCAGCCTGAGCATTTAAGATCATCGAAAAAAGTTGGCATGTTTCTTACATCCCCTTTTTTACTTCCAGTTACCAGGAGGGAAACATGATCCCTGCCAAGAACTCTTGTCCCGATTTTTATTGCCTGTGACGTTAACAACCAGTGTCACAGTTCGACCGCACTTGTCTCAGAGATTTGCTTCTGATGCATGTAATGATGCAACACACAGTTTCGTTTCATGTACAGCTATCCTGGAGCGAAACAATGCTCCCAATCCATAGTAACAAATCACTGTATGAAGGGACCAAGGGTTGACGCTAATACGGTGCGGGATTCCGGGTAACCATTGGTAATGTTTTAAGGTCCGTGGTTGACTCATTGTTTCTCCAGGGATCACACAGTTTAAGGAAAGTGACTGCTTCACTTACGACTTTATTCCAATTGTCCGTGAGAAAAAAAGCGGGTTGGATGCATGAAGTGCTGGATTTGGGGATTCGGAAAGATGAAAAAAGTGTTGTGTTTTCAAGCTATCATTTCAGTTTAGGGCCAACACAGTTGGTTGGTTGTCGACTGTACAGTCAACAGATACATTACGTTGCCAAGTACAGTACAACTATCGTCCCCTTATAGCCAAAGGGATCATGTCCAGGGCAAGCTTTGGGTCACAAGTAAACCATGACAGTTCTTACAAAGCTGATGCGTATCAATTCAGAGCAGAGATTTCATAGAAGAGGTTGTGAGGCATCGGGCTTTAGAAGAATTAGGGCTGGTATGCTCATTCTGAGCTCTGGATAAGTACACTTTGGCTTATGGGACTCTCATGACAGGGCTAAGAGCTAAGAAGCTATGATGATGATGACTCACCCTCCAGTTCTTAGAAGCATATTAATAGCAACTGGAATCTCTAGATGTCTGAGCATTCACGTCATAACTTTGCCAGTTTATCCCCTAAGTTAAAAAAACACAAAAAACCAAGAGAACAATCAGGACCATGAACCTTAACTCGTAATGGATGCGACAATGATGCACATGGAAAATCTGGGCACATGTAATGAAAAGCCAAACTTCTGTTTCTGTAGCACCTGCGAGATTGGAAGTGGTAGGTGTTAGAACGTTTGGAATTTAAAGGCAACTAAAAGGTCCGTTTGTGTGGTATGCATCCTCCCANAAGGTCCGTTTGTGTGGTATGCATCCTCCCATGAATTCATCGGTTTCAAAGCCAGTGCCATGCCATGGCAATAACAAAACTCAATAAAAATAACTACAAGATTTAGAACTCGTACAAGACCTGTTTCCGCCACGACCTTGAGTTACAGCCAGTTCGAGAATAATTCGAAGGACACCTGTACGCAACCTGTATCCATTCCATCCCTACCCGTCAACTTACTGAAGCTGCAAGTCGCTGTAGTAAGTAGTAAAACCTCAACCAATTTTTCGGCAAGACATCATTGAAGGGTCGAATTGATATTCCTGATGCAATGTTTCCGGCAGAAACCAAGATCCCAGAACTATTCGGTTTCCTGTCCTTACGCAATAAAATCCGCAGCCTCTCTTCCTTTGACTCTTTCACAGTTTCACAGGATGTAATTTAATTAAATCAGTCTCCTGTGAGGCACATGTATTCTCTAAGTTTTATTTTGCAACCCCAAGCAACCTGTTTTGCTTGCCAATATTGAGTTCACACTTGTCCTAAGCCACGTCCTCCAGCCAAGAAATACCACAGATGCAAATGCACTGGAAGAGAAATCTAGAACTCTGCATATGAAGTCGGCAAGTTGCCAACTCAAGTTCGCGCCGGATGTTCAACTCACACGTGGACTTTTAGTCCTCTATCGTTTTCAGCCAACTAATCGACTAGACTGAAATCTACGAGAGAATGCTAACTTACTGCATCTTCGTCTTCCAGCAGCCTGGGTGAGAAACTCTGATGCAAAGATGCTCGTCTTGTGCTGGCATTTTATTGCCCGACCATCAACCGAACCCTCATCTTCTTCCGTTCGCAGAGTACCGCGAAAACATTACCGAATCCGACACCAAGTTTCTTATCTCATAAAAGCTCTGCCATTTCGCCTCCTCCAATTTCCCCTGATGGCGAAATTCCGCCAAACAAATGCAAAATCGCAAGCCTTTAAACTACGTACGACTGAACTTGATAGGAATTCCGATTCGCACCATGAGGGACTCCTGTGCTTGATTTCCTTCTTCTGCTCGTGGCACTTCGGCAAGTGCGGAATGTAATGATGAATTGATATTCATGGCCGTGTTACTAATATGGTTAACCAACACCAACTGTTAGTTTCAAGGATTTCTAGTACGCAGCGCTTGCGTATCGCACTAGAACTAGAAGTCCCAATCCCTTATCAGCATAAACAAGATCCTTTGCTATTAAGAGCAGATAAATTAGCCGCATTTTGCCAAGATACAACAGAAACATTGCTAAGTGACGTGTAAGAGCTGTGAACTGATTTCCCTTGAGTTGATGAAATACACAAACAAAGTGTCTCCTGAAAGTGCCGGTTTATTAGTCCATAAAATGAGATGACATTATCAGATCTTGTCCTTTGCCAGACTTTTGAATCTCATTTGACCATG
>VRMD01003736.1:0-10378 GCA_009872375.1 Sminthurides bifidus | reverse complement strand
AATTAGATAGATATGAAATGTATCGGCGAGCGGCGTTCCCGAAGGCGGCAATTAAGAGAGTTAGTGATAAATACTTCATGAGTAGAATTTGTAATCCACTCTGGCAACCGTGTTTTTCTTCCATGGATTCGGTTCCAACCGGAGTACTTGATGCGTACATAGTTCAACACATCAATACAATTAACAGATGTCTTTAATGGTTTTCTAGCTAATGCAGACTATCACGGGGAACTCCATATCGCAAAATGTTGTCATTGCCATGTCAGGAATAGCGAAAGTGTTTGTCGGCGAAATTGTCGAGGAAGGCAAGTTACATTTTTGAATTGACGGCAGAGGCAGTTTAATCAGTCTTAAGAATTGCACTCATCCTTCGGCTTCTTTATGCAGCTCTAGATGTGATGGAACGTAATGGCGAAACTGGGCCGATACAGCCGAAACATTTACGTGAAGCTGTTCGGAAAATGAGACTGAAGGGTATGATTCCGAACTGTCAGACTCGGCGCTTTAATCCATTCAGACATTGATGCCTGTTTTTGCAACTAATTATGAATTATAAACCCAACTTGTATTTTTTTCCGTGATAATGCCAGTCAACACTTTCAATTATGAACAAAATGCTGCAGAGGTAATACGGGTTTCCAAAAATTGCAGGCTGCATAATGTAAATTAGTTGGCAAGTCTGTTTTTAAAATGCATATGATGTGTCCTGATGAATTTTTGGATAAATAATTAATCATGAATGACAAGACTTTTGTAATAGAGTTTGCTAGAAACGTTGCTAGCAAGTTTACTGCAGTTAATGCCAGTACTTGTGAAACAAGTTGTGCCAGCACGCGATGCTGAACTTGCAGAATATTTTGAACAGTTCTTTCTTGTGCACACAGATACAGGTACGTTCACGTGTGTTGCGAAGTTTGTTGTTGTTTGTCAAATTGTACGGTAAGTTAAATTAAAAGCTTTGTTTGAAAAGCACTGCGTAATGTACATGCATGTACTTAAACGTGCACGTTTGCCTGTGTTTTTACAGTACGGCAGTCGTGGTAGACTTGGAGTAGGAACTTGTTGTTCTTGGCCTTTCATTCTTGGTTAATACAATAAATTAGACAAAAATTTATTACATTGTAAAGCCCTACCTAGACTAGACCAGCGAAAACAGCGTTACTCATTACATTAAGTTGAAAAGCTAGTAATTTACCCAAATGTCTCTCTACTGATTCCAGTCTTTGTAGTGTGGTCAAACTCAGAATTCCCAACACCATTAGCACTCAAAAAATTTTTGCTTCAACAACTTACTAATATACTCACGAACCGAAGAGTACGTTACGATGGGATACCTTAAATTCTGCCACAGTGGCAATATCGCTTTGATGAAGGACGGGAGCGATTTGACATAGTTTGGTATCCTTACATATTAGTTTGTATAAAAACTTGACAAAGGAGAAAATCATGGGTGTAGCATGTGTATAAAAAGAAATCGCAATAGTTTCCGGTGATTGTGAGGTGAGTTCCCTCATCTTATCGTTTCCTTGTAAGGAAATCAACGCTAGTTTTGCGAATCGGTCTTGATTCATGTTGGTGTGTCGCGATACTCCACAGCAGTGCTTAAGCGGGACTGATGTT
This sequence comes from Sminthurides bifidus, assembly GCA_009872375.1. Lineage (NCBI taxonomy): Eukaryota > Metazoa > Arthropoda > Collembola > Symphypleona > Sminthurididae > Sminthurides > Sminthurides bifidus. The sequence goes on along the minus strand of VRMD01003736.1, from coordinate 8,758 downwards.
AGGTGACGAGATGGTTGCAAGCCTATACGATCAGGATAGTAGAGCCGAGCTCCTGAGCTCCTTCGAATGTTCAAATGTATTTGTTTGCAGTGGAAGAAATTGGACATGGGGGTAATGTATATTACGACTCATCAACCGTGTCTCCTGTGAGACTTTCTTCCTGGACAGTTGGTGTTGAGCAACCACTCCTAGAGCAGCTTGTTGGTACTGTAAGGTTTCTGTGGTTGCCATTCGGTTGCTTATCTAAAATTTGGGTTTTGGAAATAAGGTTTATTAATCTTTGGCGCGCCATATCGCTATTGATTTCGACGGAGCTGGTGCTGCTTTCATTTTCGAACCGGACGGTAGGCAATTTACCGTTGAAATTCTCTCGGGAGCACTCACGGTCTCCTAAATCATTGAGTGGGATCTCGGTCGAGTACTTCTTCTTGTTGATTTTGTTGGACATGCTGAGTATAACATCATCGCACCAAATATCCGTCTTCTGGTTGCCACGATTTCCGTTGGGCGCCGCGTTGTGCCTAGCCTTGTGATCATATGTTGGTTTGCTCCGCTAAAACAAATAGTGAACACACAGATTATCATGCAAGTGAAAGTTTCTGAGAGTTTCATCATGTTTTGGTGAAAGTTCAGAACGCAGAAGGAAAACTTAACTTCTTCAAGCTATTTCACCCAAACTTTTTGTTCAAACAAACTTTCTCTACTTAGTTTCTTTGAGTTACGTCTACTTCCGTGCCGAAGTCAACATAAAGATGAACCTGATAACGAGCAAAATTAAATTTGAATTAAGGTGGTGCAGCCCTGCTGACCACTACTTACTTCCATAAGAGCTTCAAAGTCAGCCGTCCCCCTCCCTTCACACATCTCTTGGTATTGCGAGAACACGCACAAAAGGACATAAATCTGGAACGACGTAAGTTAATTCATTAAATATGTTCAGCAAGGCCCAATTGAATGAATTATGCACCTTATCATTATATCATAACTCTTCTCCAAGCACATGGAAACCACTCATTTCAGCACATGATGACTTTCACCCTGGTTTTTACACCGGTATCATGCTGCGATTCCGTTTATGAAAGTCGCAAGTAATTTCATTCCAGACTTACTTCGCTATTCATTAAACCCCATCCCCAGTCTTACTGTACAGCATCCAAAGGCTCGGAATGGTAGTTTTGCGAGAGATTCGCTATAGCAACTACTAAAGGCAGGCGGGGAAAAAATTGGAAAATCTGTTTGTGGCAAAAGCTGAAAATAGCTTTTATCTTAACACAATCAGCTTGACATTCCGAAAGTAACATGTAACTCTTCTCTGTAGTCAAGCTGTAGTTGGGTAAAAGAGCCAACCATCTTATCATGATACCAGCCAAGGAAGCACCTCGGTCGTGGTACATGAGCACCAATCAAACAACTGCTCATTGTCCGTTCCACCTCTTTGCATCAATTACTTTAATGGCCCATTTCATGGACGAAAAGTTCATTTGATGCTTTCAATATTGGCTCTGCAGGGGAAGAAATTCTCCCAGCAGACGGCCGGTGCTCTGTATTCTGTCACTTGCAATTACCAGACCATGTCGACAGTACCGATGGTCATGTTCCCTCACCTTGCTCAGAGCTTAAGGTATTACCGAGCTGTTGCTATTGCTACTCGTCTCGTATTGTATTCTACAGGCAAACTTAGAAATTTTGCTTTCACCGTGGGCTTTCACCCAACTGTTGCCTGCGAGAGTCAAGTTGCACAGTCCACTGCCAGTGCTATTACTCAGGAGAGAAAGGCATTGCTGCAGTACTTGCGACTAAATTCAGTACTTATTGATTTCAAGAGAGGTATTGAAAGGTATACAACACGTGGCAAGCTGCAGTATTAGATGAAAGGCGCGCGTGGGTTTTTGAATCACCTACGCTGATTTTTCTCTGACGGACTACAAAAAATCCAGGAAGCGGCATTTGGAATAAATGATCCTGTGTGATGCAGCCGGACAAAGATCATTAAAAATACAAAATCCTCCTGCTTTCAGTTCACCACTCCAATCTTTTTTAAGTTTCGCGTTCGTCAATGTCCCTTCATAGAATCGACAGACTCGTGAGCTTACAGCTGTTGGCATTGGAGCGTTTTATTCTATGCGAAAATCGTTAAAGAGGAGATTTTCATTCAAATTAGTGGTGTTTGCTCCTTTGAAATACGTCAATACGAAGCTACAGGAAGGCTTTGCCAGTAAAGGATTCGGACGAAGCCTACTGAGAATCAAGACTGAAAATGGCGCAGAGGAAAAGTGAATAGCAAGTTGTGCTTCTGCATAAAGAAGCCACGTCAACTTTGGTATCGGAGACCATCATTTTTCATGCATGTAATAAGGCATAAGGATTGATTACTTTTACCAGAAATCGAGTACTTGGGTATTGTTCCCCAAGTTATCTTTTCCTTACCATCGCACAAATCCGCAATGCGCTCCTTGAATTTTCAGTCAGCTATGCACCTGCCAGTTACTGTGCCCTGTCATATTTCTTTGTTTACAAACATGTTAAGGAGCACATCCAGCTTGCCAAAAAGACCAGAGAATTAAATATATCCCGGGAATTTGACATGGTCGGGGGTTTCCTTACGTCTTGTGGTGTGTGTGAATCTGTGGGTCTTCCCCGAACCACGGACAAGGTGCACCTTTTCTCAGGGGAAAGTGCCTCGTGTAATATAGCGAAGAAATGGAATGGTAATAGCCATCGCAGTTTCTAAAACAGCCTCAGCTCAACGGTCCAAGGTATCGTTAATCGTTAACTGGAGAGTGATGGCACCGATCTTGTAAATGGGGGCCTTTATTTACGCGCGAGCGTGCACAAGATAGTGCAAAACGTAGCTGGCGAGGGAGATAAGACTTTGACATGAACAACTGTTCTTTAATAATCATTTCCGAGAAGAGCTTAACTTTCTCTGCGTGCCATGCAAGTCAATATACGCTCACCTTCCGAGAAGCTCGTGGCAATTGCCAGGCGTTATGTGAAGTCTCTGCCAAGTATACGCATACCATGGTTGAGGCTACATCATTTCCGTACATCAAAGTCCTTGGTTATTACCACTAGACAGTGAATTGGCTCAAAGTCCATTCTCACGCTGAACTTGTTACAGTAGTGGCTTGGAGACGCGGCTCTTTTTGACAGAAGCTATTTGAACTTAACTACAGATCGGATTGATGGATGAGACAAGCAGAATAAGACTTTGAAGAGGACCTATTCTTGTCTCCTGGGAAGATTTTATGCAAGAATTGGATTAGATTTTCAAAGTTTCGGCTCGAAACCCGATGACTTTTTCCTGTAATCTCATGATTACATCAGTGTCCCATCTCCTTATGAGCTGTACTCTGAGGATAGTTGGATGAGAAATCTGCGTTATCAACGTTCTGTTGTATATGAAGGTTTTGATTTGACTCTGACAAACAAACGGAATATTCCGTTTGTACTTAAAGTTCTAAAGATGTGACATAATTGGAAAGGAAGTGGAATGAAATAACAAGTTTTTCACTCGGCAACCAAACGGGAAGCGGAAACCGGCTCCAGTGAGAAAGTCAGGGTCCTTGTCACGATTACTGATGGCGAGATCCTTACATTCAGCATAGCGCTTCAACTTACATTTACAATCGACGTTATGGTTCCAAAGCAGGTGCCGAAAAGCAATTGCGAAATATACGCATAAGCATCCTGTCCCCTCATCTGGCCGAAGTTTGGGACGTGGGTCGTGAAATTTATCTAAAGTATAGAGAGTCATTGCTGTAAAAGGTTGAACTAAGGATTGTATTCATCCATTTTATCTTATCGTCATTGAAGTCATTACAATACATTGCGTGTACATGAACTGGAGGGAAAGTCTTGATTTTGCGTGGTTAACATTTTCTTGCACAAATTCGAAGGAAACTTTTTTTTCAATCTGTAACATGGTAACACGAGCTTTGAATATTAATGGAGGAGGGCAACTTCCATTGAACTAATTTGGAGCAGGAGAGTGCCTTTATGCGTCAAAATCTATTCTTTTTTCACACTTTTTCCCCTCTGTACCGTTAATCAAAACATTACCAGTCGAAACAAGGGAGAGAAACTGCAGAAGTGAAGAATGAAAATTCTCCGTATAATTTGGCTGGGTGGGTGGGGGGACGGAGCAGGAGAAAGCCATATGGCTCCATCCACTTACCAAAATATCCAAGGCGGAATACAAATCAATGTGCTGTGTGCAGAGGTACAATAATCATCCACGGTATCAATAGAGATTTACGGTCCTGAAATAGAAAAAGGCGATTGCAAGAGGCAAATTGGTAAGGTAGGCTTTTGTCCTTCCCACGTCTCAGCTTGACATTATGTGTTTCCTACATTTGCACTCTATTCTCGCTTATGTTTTCATGCTTTATTGGAGGCATGATCATGCAAACGTTGGCCGTGGCCGGTGTGCAAGTGAAAAAAGTCTAAAAGACGTACCTGCTGGAGGCCTTTGAGGACCAGAATAGAGGCAAAGAAGCCCGCAACTTCGGACGTAAAATCGATGACGAGGAGTAAAATTGCTAAAATCATTTAAGAAGCCACAGTGAGAAGTTGAAGCGCTGAAAGTGATCAATCTCCATTGCGCAAAAATTATCTGACACCTTAAGAAATGTAAAGTAACTACGACATTAGTTCATTCTCCGAAGTAGCCCGCTTTGCACAACTAACTTTGGCGACAGCAGTGGAATTTCTTCTGTCATATCAGCTCAGTAAGTAGCTTAAGTGATAACTTAACTGGGAATTTGGTTTCATAGTTTTGGAAATGAATGATTTTCTTCTCAAAACTCTGAGACTCCGTTCCACCCTGACATTTTTTCGTCTACTTACTCTTTTATCTAGCTAAATTCACCCTCTCCACTCGCTACGCTAAATGCGACAAACTTTTACCTTACTTCAACTTTAGGCCAATTCTCCGTATTAATATTCTTGAGTTCGAGCTTCTTAAAAAATATGCACGGGTGCTAAGTACCGAGGAACTTGTTTAAAAAGGTTGAAAGTCTGTAATTGTACAAAAACTTTGAAAGTAGTTCCAGGGAGACCATATTTTATCAGTCAAGTTTCAAACAACGGATTCCTGTAGTTTTTACCAACTGCAAACAAATCGTAGAAGAAGTAAATCCGAAGCATATTTACAGGGAAGACTGGAGGATTTTTCGTTTCATGAGTATGTCAAACATTACCATCAATTCAGTCTAAGGCATCAAAGATGCAAAATGCAACTGGGTAACAAAAGGTTTATTTTGGTTTCGTTGCTAGGAAGAGGAAACATAACGACATAATGATGCTATATTCAGGGGGAGCTTAGGAGGTCGATACGTTTTGGATTACAGCTAACTGTAAAGAGGCTCTGATTGCATTATTAAACTGGGGAGGTGAGAGGAGGGTACACCATTAACTTGTTAAAGTTTAAGCCCTGCTCATTCTTGCTTCATGAGCAAATCCAAGAAATGCTAATCCGCCCCTAAGTCCGTTCTGTTTAATGGGCTAAAAGCTAAAAGCTCCTTTAGAGAATAAGAGCTTGCTCAGGAGGCAACAGACAAGTAATATTCCAGTGACTTACAAAATGGCAAGGACTGCGAATAAGCTAAGACGGCTTCTTCGGAAATGCTCTCCGAGTGCTTCTTCAGCAGGTAATTGTTTTGAGTCGTGTGTAGAGTAGGTAGCCTGCTCGTGTCTCCTTGATAACTTTTGTTTGCGTCTGAGTCTGAAACAGTAGCGTTCCTCATGCTTTTGTGATGAAGCCATCCGCTTATTTCCAGGTAAGTCATGTTTCCCGTTAAGAACGCAAAAACGCAGAAAAATATCTGAAAACAAAAGAGTTTCCCTCATCAACATTTTAGCAAGTTCAAAATCATCAAATTTTGACCTTCTTATTGATATTTCCATGTTTGCATATGCAAAAGCAGTCCCAGAACTGAGCTAGAACTTTGCAAACCGTAGTACAAGGTCAGGTGAGGCTTGATTTTTTAAACAACGTGGCTCTGGATACGCTCACGGTGGAAGTTGCGGGTTGTTATTTGCATGAAAATGTTTGGGTAATTTTCTTCGGTTGGGGGGGGGGGGGCTCTAGGGAATGGTACGGAGTGAAAGCAACGTTTTGGGCGACGCTTGGGTGAAGGCCTTTTTGCTTTATAAAATGCTTTCAACCTTTACTTTTTTGGTAATGGAAAAGAAGCTTCGAGAGCAAATTTCAATCATCAGAGAATCGCAGTCAAGTCACTAGTGAGAGAGGGAACAGTGCACTCATCAAGTTCAACTTATGTGTACGCACGTACTGGAAGTTTGAAAACTCCCAAGTGTACGAGCCCATTATCCGGAGAAGTCCTACTTCCATCGGGGTTATAGCCACCAGTAGTAAGTTCTTGAGAGGAAAAACTAATTAAAGGATTCGGTCACATTCCAATCCGTATATCGACATGTCACAAAAGACGACAGCATACTGCGTTCGTATGCATGCACACGACACACAATTATCCCTAGCCAAAACCAGGATTAGCGTTAAGAATAAGATTCTAGTAGTATACTCTGTTACTTCATTACATGGTCTTACATGATCGGTCTAGCAACACCGATTTGACCATGAGTAATTCCGACCATTGTTAACACAAACGGCACGACAGGTACAATAAGACACCTAAAATATTTTCCTTGGTACATTTAACAAATAAGGCTGAAGTTACGAAAGGTATATGAGGCCAATACACTTGTGGAAATTCAATCATGTTCCGCGAAATTGAGGACAATTCGGTTGAAGAGCAAGCCGTGCTTCATGAGCTGAAGCATGGAGATGGAATTAACCTGCATGCAATTCAATGACATAGACGTTTCGTTTCACATCTTCAACTTCCGATCGAGCTAGATGTTTGCATATAGCTTGATTCCCTGGCGTTTGTATCAAGTTAATGAATTGTCGCATTTTCAACCCAACCGCCCTAGTACCAAATGGCAGTCAGCACTTTCGCACCGGTTGCCAATCAAAATTAACTGCGTGTACATAGTGTTAAATCCCCATATGAAATGATGATCGTCATTTCATGCGCAGTTATCAGTCACTTGCATTTGATTGATTCAAACGATTTTGTGCGTTTTTGCACAAGTACAAAGTCATTTGTACCGGATTCCCACTCACTGGAGAATTTGTAACGAAGGAACTAGTACCTACGTCATGAACCTTCTATTCCAGAAGAACCCCGGAAAGAAGATTGATGCAATGTTAGCGTTAGCGATGAATCAATTTTGAACTCTTAGCCCACATGCCTGGAATAATAATGAAATGGCAAGACGGAATATTTTCCTATGTTGATTCACCATTTGAGCATAGTCAGGCTGATAACAATTTATTTATAGGAAACACCCGGCTTGTTTACTTCGTTAGCAAGCGTTGAGTATCGTCAGCTGTTGTATTCACACTCACTAGCCGCGGAAAAACTCTGCCGACCGCAGCAGTCCGATGCACGGAAAGGAGGACAACGGGGTAGAAAAACATTTACAAATTTGAGTACTAGCATTGGTGTAACCGTAAACTTTTAGAGTGAAAGAAAAAGATGAATACTATATTGGCATGAAGAAAATGATATTTAATCGAGCATTGGGAATACCTTTCGTGCGTCCTTTTATCTTTGGAAAGAATTGTTAATGGGGAAAGTTGGAGGATTTGTAAAAGTTGTCTAGCAAAGCTCATCTTTCTTCATGATTTCATTGTTCCGCGGACAGGTTTCGTTAGCTGGAAAAGGATTTTGCGGCCGACAACGAGAGACCGTGGAGGTTGTACAACTTTTGCAGGTCCTTTGAGCAGATGAGCTGAATATATAGAATTCCCACCAGGACTGGCGTCGGCTCATTTACCATAGACTTTGTCACATTGGCGATATGAAAAAGTATTCGGAATGGCTTTTTGCTAGATTACCAGCGGAATGAGCGGTGCTCAAAATTCTATGTTTGGTTGTCTACTAAACGGTTTGGAGTAGTTATAATTCCTCTCCGTTCTATTAGCCACAGAGACAAAGGAAATGGAGAAAGTCACTGGTCGAGGCTCATTGAAGGAAATTCCTCGTTTTCTGTAGTCCGGACTTGGTGGAAACTTTTCTCCCTCCGTCATTCAAGATTGAGAAATTGCGTTACGTAAAAAATTCAAAGAGAACTCAATGGGAGGGAAAATTTTGGCAATTTGCTACCGAATTTCTCGCCTCCAGATGATACCATCATAGCAGCCGAGTGGCGACAGAGTTTTTGTTTCTCGAATCTCCATACTTTTTTCATCATCAAAAGTAAACAAAGCGTATTGTTATGCAAAACGTCATGGGAAATATATGTCAAAGGATGTCAGGCTTGGGGAACCCATCGCTGCTATTCGGTATATCGCCATAGGAATTGGTGGCGTTACCAAAAATTTACTGTTCATCAGTCACCCGTTTGCCACTTTAGTACTCCGTTGGAAAAAAGAATCGCCAAGATTTCTCCTTCCTCTCTCAAACAATCCGAGGTGGTTCAAAAGCATGTTTACTTGTTTTTCCATTTGGGAATGCCCAGCATATGAGACCTCGCGACATGCACCCAGTGCAAATAAAGAGACTCAGAGACTTAAACGACTAATCCTCTTCTACGTGAGTGGACTGACTGAGAAACTTTCATGTCATTCATAATTTCGTCCAGATCCTTTCAGATTTCCTGACAGTGGTTTCTCCTCCCTCCGACCTTTAGCAAGGCAACGTTGATTCTTCGCAGCCTTGTCACTCAG
>VRMD01003735.1:0-10379 GCA_009872375.1 Sminthurides bifidus | reverse complement strand
AGGATTACGTCTCAAATTTATTCAACAGATCAACGGCCAAATACACAAAAACCTTTCCAAGCGAAATAAAAACCTTGAACCAATGAACATCACATAATTAAAATTATGTGAAAAAGTTTTAGATGTTAGTTAACTTGTTCAGGAAGTAAGATTCTAACAGCACGACCGCGTGTAGGTTTGTTTTGCATCATTGGAATCAGACACGTGCTCGCTGAACCATAGAAAGTGTATGCTTTCAAATCCTTAAAGCGGGCCATAGGTTAGGAAAGATGTGTAGTTTTACCATTATCTGGCAGATGTCAGCGCACACCTTATGCAAGTTATATACAGTTGCAGTTAAAACGTTTTCCAGTATTCGATGACATCACCGTTAAAGTGCAAAACGTTTTTGTCGTTACCCATAACTAGGTGTGCCTTGGCAACAGAGTAACATCAAAAAACTTTTATGAACGGTCTACAGTATCCTATGATGCTCCGCGGTCAAAATTGACAAAATAATGCGCACTCGCAAATCTCGAATGCATTCTTGCGTCAAGAATTTTTCTCTGCAACCATTACAAAATGTTTCCAACGAAAAGTCATCGGAACAGCTCCTCTCGTTCCACCAAAAAGTCAATGCTCAACGAACAATTTCATACGGTTTGAAGGTGGTTACGAACGCAAAAGCGTCTGTTGAAGTTTAGACTGTATGTGTCCTTGTCATCAACGTAACTGCCATTTCAATACGATGCAGAACGTGCCTTGACGGTAATCCTGAGCATGAGCATTGCAAAAAAATCACACCTCCTTCTATTTCATTTCTTTCTGTTCGACTGCACTTTGCTGTTATCCTAAAATGCAGAGGGAGAAATAAAGACAGAACCACGCAACGACAGAAAGAAACGCAAGTAGTGTGGGAAACTGACACAGATACAAGTTGCTGAAGTGGCAAAAAGTGAAATTCTAGGAAGAAATTCTAGGAGCACAGCGGTATCGCCGATAATAATCAGGATCTATGTCTTGAAATTGTCTTTAAGATAGCGCTTCTTACTATTTTAGACTCTACTTGTAGCCTGATCTGCATCTGTACTGATTCTGGCATAGTCACACGGCAGTATCAGTAACATCACACGACGGGAGCCTACGCTATGCTGTAAGTTAGATTGGGATAACTACTTTGCAAAATTGAGACTGTTGTTACAGCTTATTACTTGGAATAGAAAGGAAGCGATAAATCGTTCCAGCGCGTAGATTACGTTTTACGCGATTGATACCACGGCTTTTCTTATGAAGTCGACCTAAAGAAGCGGCTACTATACCCTGAATGTACTGACAGAGATGATCTGACATTGATTGACCAAAATAAGTTGGTCTGACTCAACTAGGCTGCATACCTGACCAGTTTATGGTGCCAAGTCCCTCTTAAAAGGGCCAAACGTTCTCGTCAAGCAGGAAAACTTTGTGAAAAGAAAAAGGTCTCCCTCGTAGCATTTGGAAGTGCGTGAGCAAGATGTGCAATGCCTTCAGATTTGCTTTGAGTGCTACATGCTACGTGTTTGATGCGACTATATGCTGAATGCAGGAGTGTTGTAGCCGCGTATTAGAGAATGAGGAGGGTAATTGTGTTGTTTAAAAGTGGTTGCAGGACTACTGTCAATTTAATCTTATAATTGATTTGCTCTTCTTGATAACTTTTAATATTTAACAAAGTCTTCAAAGATTTTGCAGTTCCTCCTGAAGTTAATTAAACTCCGAAAGGTTTAATCAGAGGAAAAACCAAAGGTAGGGTTGTTTACTTGCTTCGCGGTTCTGTAGTGCAGCGGTTCGCCGGTGTGCCATTTTCTTGTTATTGAAACAACATAATTGAATTAGGATTAACTTGGAATCAATTAATTGAGGCATGGTAATGTGCTGAAACGTGATATCTTACAAAAAGATAATTGTCATCTACTTCTTGGCTCTTGTTTTGCAGAATTTTAACCGGAAGAATTAAAGTGTTCATTGGGTTGAAACTATGGCGGAAGTAATAGCGGTAAAATATTTTCCGGACTTCTTTTTTATTCAGACATGTAATTTTGTAATATTCTGAGGGTTTAATGACATGTTTAAAATGTACGCATTAGTTCTGCGATTGATGGAATCAGGCATTGACATTTCGGTGCTAGTCTAAGAGTCGGTGTGACTTCGTGATTGACTGAGTTCATCTAGTCTTGATGCATTAAAAAGATGTGTAATCTATGTTTTCAGAATGGTAACGACAGTTTCTCAAACGGCCCTTCCGCTGCTGATTTCAATGCGTCCCTGAAGGAAGTAGAAGGGCTTACAGATGAAGAACTTTATGAGAAATTGAAATCGACTGGTAAAACCGTTGGGCCTGTTGTCGGTAAGTGACTGGGAATGAATGCCTATTTATTAAGAAATGATTAACATGCTTATTCTAGGAGAATTCTTCCAGTAATATATGTTGAAATTTAAAGTTTCTGCCCGACAAACCTGTCTGGTGGAAATTTGGAAATGAGGTGCACAAAGTGAAAGAACTGATTTGGTCTTGGTGTTCCAGATTCCACGCGCACACTGTATCGAAAGCAACTAGCTGCGATCTTGTGCAGTCCAGGAGGAACGCCTTCATCTCCTGTTACAAATGGAGCGAATGGTACTGCAGAGACTAATGGAGAAGATGGATCTGATTCCGATAAGTAAGATGATTCTATAATCTGAAATAATACCTTACACCAAAAGAAAGTCGTGGTTTGCGGTTTGATTTACAATGAAATGCGAATGGTACTGCAGAGACTAATGGAGAAGATGGATCTGATTCCGATAAGTAAGATGATTCTATAATCTGAAATAATACCTTACACCAAAAGAAAGTCGTGGTTTGCGATTTGATTTACAATGAAATTTCTGTGGTTGATACAGTGGTAGCTTGGAAACATCTTCCAGAGCAAGTCGATCCAGTCGGAGCAGCAGCTTGCCTAAGAAAACTCGTGGTTCTCTGAAGTCTACGCCTAAGCCAACGGAAACCTTTGAAGGTAACTCACGGCAGCGTACATTAACGATTTTAAATAACAACCGTATCACGGAAATATCTTACCAGGATCTTCGTGTTCTTTCAGACTGCGTTAGTAGCGAAACTCCAACCAAGAAAGAAAAGTTCGTTGGTGCATCCTTTAGTACACCTGCTCGCAGTTCCAAAACTTTTGAAGAATACGTTGCTGAGAGCGAGGCGCGGAAGTCTAGAAGTGGAACAGCAACTCGTAGAGAACAAGCCTATGAAGTCGCCGCGGAGGGAGAACGAGGATTCATTGGCAGTTTCAAAATGCTATTGGTCATTGCAGTCTTTGCCGCTATTGCTGCCTATGGATTCATTTTATACGTAAGTTGGAACCCTTTTACTATAACAGTGAAGATGTGAGTGAGCATCTTAATTTGGCTGAACTTGCTAATCTTATATTATTTGATCACTTTATATCATTATTTCGTAGCGTAATTCAAAATTGGATCCTGATGCGGCTATTGATGAAGAAATTGAAGCCTTGAGACAGAAGTACTTGTCTGACGGAACTCCTGCCCCTCAGTAGAGCAAACCTGGAGACTTTCATAATTTCACCTCGTAAACCGCCGAATATACTTACGACCCCTCCGTAAAATTGCTGATGTTTAATTCCAGTGGTAGGAGTCACTGGTTTTCTTAGTTGGAATGTCATTTTTACCCTAGAAAATGTTTCATGAACTTAGTTTTAAATTTTTAAAGTGATCTTAAACATTTGCCTCGTGCGTACACGTTCAGACTTAGCTGACGGATTATAGAATGAAAACCTGACAGGTATCACCCCCTGGCTCTTTTATACAGTATGAAGTTGTGTAATGAATACTCTGGTTACAGCTGTGCTAATGTATCGGCTCACAGTCCCGTGTCCTGTATGGGAATCCGCTCATTTCTTATTTAAAAAGTTTATAGCCATGTAGTTACGGAGTATGGATTGTTCGCTCCTGGCTGGTGCCCCTTGTGTAAATTAGTGTGATTTTCTCTTTTAATAATGGGTTATCGGCTCAAAATTTTAAGATTTTGAAATATCAACTTTATTATTTTAATTTGTTACATTGATGTAAGACACTTCAGAAGGCGAAGCTGAGATTATGTAATATTCGTGTGATAATCAAACGCCATGTTAATAAAGAGATGATGGAGCACACATATGTTAAACATACAAGAGCCAAGCCTTGAGAGTAGTAACCCTCAATTGTAGACCTAGTCCATTCAACATGACAATTGCCAACCATTTTGTCCATGCCAAAAGCGGAAACTTCCGTTAGTAAAAACCAGTTAGAAAATGTTAATCCACTAAACAATCCTAGCACTGAACTTCTAGCGAACGCTATTGCCTTTTCTACCCAATGCGACTCGTGCCGCTGCGTTCCTTCTAAAAGGAAGTGTATAATCGTACAAGGGAACAGAATGGAAACTATAATAGCTTGAATCTACATGATGACGGATGAGTTTACCTTTAAGTAGCTATCAACGAAATTACAAACAATCGAATGATCAATTGTCAGTTAACAATACTAATTACAGGTGAAAACAGTGGGCATGCTTGATCATTTTACAGCCCTTGATTAGCACAAGGGAAGGTGTTGACATTTGTATGCCACGTTTACGAATCACTCCTACAAGTGGCACGTGTGTGACGAAAAACGTTCACCGCTAGAACAATATTGGCGTAGTAAACAAAGTTAAAAATAGGAAACGAGCAAGTTTTAATGGTAGGCATTAAAGCCTTAATCTCTATTTGCCTTTGCATTTGTAGTCTCAACGCTCTTGCCTGAGACATTTTCATTAAAGACCTGTTCAACATCTCAATTTCGGCCTGCTCTCTCTGATACAAATTTCGATAACCTTTGGTCAAGGGCTCCCGCGCGTTAGCTTGATCGTTTAGTCTTCAATTGATCGGCATTGATGGATGCTGATGAAAAGCGATCCGATAACGAAGCCATGACTTTTAAGAGAATATATAATCGTTCTTTCTCAGCTAAGCCTAGGACCACGTGCTTAAAACTGTGCTTTTAAGCTCGCAAACATTTTGGGTGACCAATGCCATGTCATTCTTACAAACAGAACAAAGTCATGAATCCATCTCACACAAGCCGGGTGATCGCAGCGCAGCGCCTCGCCCTGTAACACATGAAGGGACTCGGTGGATCGCTGCGAAGCGTCCGTATTTGGTCAGAGGAGTTATTACTTCTTATTCTTGATTCTAGGTCTTGGTTTGAATGAATTGTGCAATCTGAGAGCTAAACCCTTGGACAATTACAATGCCTGCAGAAGTGACAGTATGAGAAAGAATGACCACTGAACTCATAATTAATGACAAGAGGAGAAAAGATAGGAAGTGATTAATTTATCTGCAGCCCAGTTCTTCATGTTATGAAATTGGAAATTCGAACACACCCTACAAACACGAAAATATCTTCGCATCAGTTAGCACTCCTGTCAGTTCATAATCTTCAAAAATCAAGTCCGCAGTTTCTCCAGAGTCCACGGAGCAGAAGTGTCAGATTGATGAAAGGATCATGTTGCATTTCCCATATGATTCCAGTAAGCAATATTTTGCTCAAAATCTGAGTCAAATTGCAAACTTCAAGGTTCTACTCTTCAGCCTCAAAATCTCAGTGTCAATAATCGAACGTTAAGATAATGCGCAAAGGCTTGGCGAGAGGCCCTTATTGGACTTCGTAGACTCAAAATAAAAGTTGCCTCAATAAGGAACTTCATATTTCCCATGAGATTGAAGATGGGTCCTTCACTACGTACCTGTGAAGAACACGTTGAGACGATATAATTTGAGCGAATTACTTTATATTCAAATCGAATTTTGATGGCCTGGCTATGGTCATCTGCCTAGAGCTTGCACGAACAACTGATAAATATGATTAGGTAATTCAATTTTCGTGTAATAATGGAGCACAGGTGTATCCATGGCCAAGTTCCCCCAACTGCCAAGAATTCCTCGCCGAGTAACATTCACCTTCAAATTTACCCCAAAAGCCACACAAACTAGCCACACTTTTAGCCCATCATGAATAATGTGATTATTTCACTTTTTTACTGTGCTTGTTACTCATGTCAGGCTAATCAACACTCGTGTCCATCTCATCGTGTCTCAATGTACTAAAGGGTCAACGATAGTGAAAACGGAGTCGAGCAGTTGCGAAATGCAGTTGATATCATACGCTATAGTTTTCTTATACGCTTGCACTGAATTTCTGGCACTACTTCCATCGTTAATTAGTTTTAAATTGCTCACCCCCACTTTGCAATCAATAATTCATGAGTTTGTTCCAAAGCAGCGTCAGTCTAAATGACTGCTCACCACGTACTGAGATATTGAGGTAATTGAAAGCTATGCTCAGATAAAGCATCAAACTAATCCAGATGCATCAGTTAAAGCCGGTTACAAATTAATTAAGCCTTCGGGAGCAGGTCGGGTGGACTGTACTTACACTAAAGAAAGGTAGATTGCAAATGATTGTGTTAGTGGCCTGAAGTTTTTGCATGTAGCACTCTTCCTTCTGTCTGGAACAAGTCGTAGGACATGATAAAAATTCTGCCAAGATTGCATTGCTTCTTAATTGATTACTTTTGAAAAATCTTACCCATGTCGTGCACCAAAATCGCGTGCACATCAATCTCCCGCATTAGACCACTCATTCTGAAAGATTTGCGCAATCAGACTCGACTTATCGGGCTGAAGGAGCTCACGTGCTGACCTGCCTCTACGAGTCGGAGTATAACCTATACTTTCGTGCCTGACAAATTCGATGGAAAAGATACGCATAACTAATTAAGGAGCCATCCCACTTTGACGTGGCCCTAATCAAGAGCTGCGAGGTCCCTTCCTCCCTTGACTGCATTAGTCACGGTGGTCCTAAAATATTACTGATTACGGAGTGTGTAGCAAGTCAACATGCATTTTTTATTGTCCAAATGAAATGAGGCTTATACGCTCTCCTCAAATTGTTAGCCCATGCTCTCTCAGACTCAGTCAGTGCAGATCCAAAACGTTTCTAGTACCCCGAGAAGATTTAATTGGCAATTGATTCATTTAAAGAGCACCACTCATGTTTAACTGGAGTTTAGGACCTTAACNTCATTTAAAGAGCACCACTCATGTTTAACTGGAGTTTAGGACCTTAACACCCTTCACCAAGCCTTTGAAACGAGGGGTATGGTTACACGCACCTGTGGGGATGATCTTATCTAACGCATGAACAATTTTTCACCTGTACATATGTACTTGCACTGTTGTCAATTAAGTAATAGGGTAGGTTTCAGAACTTTGAATAAGGCTTGACAGATCGTTCTAAATACAGACGAAAGTCTCAGTTTGCAATTTGTAGTGTCACGTCTTGCCTTAATGGTGTTACATTGTGCTTTCTCTCTGGTCGAAGGAAGGAAAACTCTACGAGCTTGCAACGATGATCGTTTCAAGATTAGATCAGTGGACTCAAGTAGGGTTTCTCACTGCTGCTGAAATTAGCATTAGAATCATCATCATTTACCAAGGGAGTTGTTGCGATATTGACATTCCACTCGAAGTAACATTGTCTTTGCAGAAAACTCGAGTGTTAAAATGATCCTCTCAGTTCAGAAGTTGCAGCACTTTTAACCTTTTCGTTGATGATCCAACTGCATTTTGTTTCTTGGAATGGAAGCCGACAAAATAGCGGACCTCGGAATTTTTTCTACATTTCGTAGTATATTCTTTACCTTGGAACCTACAACAGAGTTAAATTACGGATTAGGTGAGAGTTTACTGCAAAATTATTGTATTTTCTCAATCCTATACGTCAACTCCCCCCTGCTCCCTGGCCAATTGGGTAGGGTACGCATGCCACGCTTTGTGTACCGGTTGATGAGGCGTAATGGATTCGTTGCGTTTATCATGTCGAACAGCTTCGATAAGATCCAATACCTCGCTTGAGAAAACTGAAAGTGGAGTACATCTCTGCTAACAAATTTGATCTTTACTGGGCTCAGATGCAATCTAACCTTCAAAGCAGCTGATCGACCTTCGATTTAAGGGCCCATTTCGTTTTGATGTCGTTCGGATAGGTAGAGTGTAAGTGGTGAGTCCGCTAAAATGGAATGAAAACGAGTAAGCCCTCTCCTAAAGGCTTAAGCAAAGTTACGGATATGCATTTTAAATCCCTGGGTTTAAAACGTTAAAATCGCCGGTGTAACGCCGTCTGAAGGAAATACTACGACAGGGATGCTTAAATCATCCATGTAATATTCTAATTCGAACAGTTTGACTGACAAACTAATGTAATTCACCCACCAAATCCAGTCACGAAAGTTGAAGGCGCACCCCAAGTGCATTTACGCATATAATTTAAAGATGAATTGCAGTGTGAAAAAGAACGTATGAAATGACGTTTATGAATTCCAATCATTGGACAGCGATGCATCGTTTCGCCTTGAAGAAGCAGTTTGTGACAAAATATGAGAACTAACACGATCATAAAAGTCACTGCTGTATCATAAAATGATAAAAGCTGATGAGCATTGGCAAACATTACCTTTGACAAACATGGGCTGCTGCTGCGACGAAGCGAACTCTTGCTGTGAATTATTTTTGTTATGTTTATTTTTGAAAATGGGCAGTTTGTATGCAGACAATGAACTGCTTCTGACGGTGATTCTGCGACCAGTTCGGCAAGGAACGACCCTCGCCTCTTTGGTCTAGATCGTGCAAGGAAAAATCCACAATTGTGCTCTTACAAGGGGATTCTCAGGGATTTTTGCACCCTGGTGTTTTTTTCATGCAGCATCATTGTTGCAAACTAATTACTTTACTTCTTTCGCACTCGCTTGTAGTTCTGAAGACCATAAGTCTGAACGGCTTGGTGAAGCTCAATCTGCATACAAACAAACACGGTTGATCGCGTTCACTCTGAAATTCAATTGGAATTCGGAATTGAGAAACAAGGTCATTCAAAGAACGAGAAGTACTTACGGATAGTGTCATCCCATCTCAAGGTGGCGCCTCCCTCTGTCAGGGTTTAGATGTGCTGACAAATTGTCAGCTTTCATGGACTTGATTAGTGATGAAAAATGTCGTTCATAAACTAATGTAATGGGTGAGGATTGGAATGCTATAAGCTTAGAGCAAAGCATGACAGGAGCCGTAACAGCCCTTTGAATCCTTCCCGATGAATGAATGTCTGTTTCAAAAATTTGTTTGCGCAACATAGTAGCCTTAGGAGAGTATTGTTCGAGTGCCCACACTTCTCCTCAGGAACTGATTACAGACAATGACAATTTAAGATTCAAACAAGCAGTCATCATAATGCACTCTGAATTACCTGAATGCTGTTCATGATTGGAAATAAACATGTGTTCAGAGTACAATTTTAAAACAAAAACCAATCGGAAAAGCTACAAATCATGCGTTTAACTCCCTTGCGTCAGCTACCTTGATGAAACCGAAAGTCCAACTCGCTTGGATGAGTTCAAACAAGCGCTAGTCGATAATTGTACAATTTTAAAACAAAAACCAATCGGAAAAGCTACAAATCATGCGTTTAACTCCCTTGCGTCAGCTACCTTGATGAAACCGAAAGTCCAACTCGCTTGGATGAGTTCAAACAAGCACCAGTCGATAATCAGCTTCGAGTACATCATTAACAGTTTGGCGATTTGTGTATCATTAACTTCAGCGCTTTAGTGAACATGTTAGTGGAGCTTCCCACTCACGTCCCAGAACGAACTCGGATCGTCTGCTGTGGATTTTCCAAAGATCCAAGGGATCAGTAATTGTGGCTCTCCATACCTTCATACATTGCAGAACTTGCCATGGTGATGGTGACCACGGTGTTGCCATGGTGATCCACATCGA
Organism: Sminthurides bifidus; assembly: GCA_009872375.1. NCBI lineage: Eukaryota > Metazoa > Arthropoda > Collembola > Symphypleona > Sminthurididae > Sminthurides > Sminthurides bifidus. Next base: position 501 of record VRMD01003735.1, on the reverse strand, counting down.
TCTATAAAAGTCTTGGGTCTTTCGAAAATGGTAGCTTCCTCTACCTGCATTTCAAGTCAGCGCAAATGTTTATTGAATCTATGTCTGATCGACAAAGGTTATTTTTGTAATGTCTAGCAAATCATCATGAGCATTTACCCCCGTTGCAGTGTAAGTAATGACATTGAGCAACTTTTACAAATTGCGAGAAAAAACAATTGTTGTCCCCCCAGTAAACACACCTTGTGAAAGCCAGGGGAGGGAAGGTAGACGACTGTTTTTCGTGTAAATGTCTTAACTCAAGCTAGAAATGGAAAGTCGTGTGAAAACATTCAATCAAAGAATGGGCTAAAAGCTGAAAGACTAGACGATGTACTTCTACAACAAGTAATGGATTCGAATAAATGTTATTCTAATCTTGTGTAATAATTCCCATTCTTTCAGATGCTATTAATAACATCAGAAATCTTTGTAAAGTGACCCACATATCGAAATCGAATGGAGCTCAACGTATTCCTGGGA